>JAUEPT010000096.1:0-188648 GCA_030435635.1 Armillaria borealis
CGCGCGTATTACTGGTGACAATCTTTTGACTCTCTAAATCGACTTTCATCAGACGATCCACATCTTCTATTGCTTTACGGGCCCTCCTTTCCAAGTACCACTGCCGCAAAATCACGGCAACCAGGAGTAGCATTGTGACGCCCCATAAGATGTCAAAGCGAGCACCCGTGCTTGAGGCGCAGTCGTTGCCATTACCGGGCCAGTCGAATAATGCTCGCCTAACGGTACTGTTGAAATTATTTGTAAGAGCTGACACGAGTAAAAAGACGGCAAGTGCGAACCTGGTCTCGTGTCCGACGCTGTTGAAAGAGAAGGTCGGCGCAGTACTGGGACTTGTTTCCCATTGTAATTAGATGGAGAGTCTGGTTCCAAGTAATGAGGACTCCTATGAATATATGGTGAGAGTAAACAACGTACCTTGAGTGCAGGCAAACAACTTTCAGAGGCGAATGTCACTTGAAGATAATGCCAGCATAGGGCTACCATTTTATATGAATTTCCGGGGGATGCAATGAACACAGTCTAACATTTTGTAACAGTGTGCCTGTAAGGAACTCGAGTCAGACAGTGCTCGACATCACCTTGATGCCCAGAAATAGCATGAATGAAAATTAAGTGATGGACGGTGATAGACTTGCCCTTCACCGCAAATGACGTACTAAAACATCAATGTGTGCATTAGATCTAGAAATACTTAAGCCTATGCCGAACTTTCTTGAAACTGAGCGCCCAACAGGGCAAGTCGGTCGAAACTGATACCGCCTGTCTCCATCAAAATCATTCGTACTCATTTCTACAAAGAGTCCCGCTCACAGTTTGCGGGAGGAATTTCTTTAACGAGGGGGACTGGCGACATATGAGAATCGGAAGCCGATGTGTGCTCGGACGATCGTCAGTCGGATGATGAAAATAGAGTGAAAAAAGGTGCCCACGTGGTGGCGGTGCTGGTCAAACTGAAACCGTCACAAACTCTGCCAGTGGCCTTGTCCTTAGGATTGCTATCTGCAGCGCTTGACTTGCCTGTTGTTCCTGCTCTTCAGTAACCCCCGTTTCTAAAAACTTAGGACCTGGATCTCGGTAAAGGAAACCAAGGGCGAGTTTCGCTATCTAATTTTTTTTTGTTGGGACACCGCCTCACTGGCAGTTTCGTGGCGCTAGGACCCGTTTCGCTCCATCATATCCAGGGATGGATAGTGAAGATACGACGCCCGTAAAATAACTTTGAAAGTAGGCCAGCAATACTTTTTCCTCAATCAGTTCATCATAGGACTCAGACTGTTCTCCCACGATGAAGGCGTGTTCTCTGGGCTCATGTAAAGGACTGCTGGGCTGTATCGAACTTGGAATTTGGAGCATCACCCATCTCTGATGCGCTTGATGAGAATCTCTAGGTCGTGATGAATTGATCCAGGTTGTATCGTAATGCCGCTTTGACAAAGTCGTTGGGTTTCGTCTCCTTCTCGGTGGATTTAGGTGTCGTTCCTGGTCGAAAGGTACATTTCTCTTCGACCGAATCAGTATTGAAGCGCTGATATGTAGCAAGTAATCAGCGCTGCAGGGTAATGGAAACACACGGCCTAGGTGTAGATTTTCCTGATTTTTAATAGAACTAGGAACACTGTGCTAGAGATGAAACGTGGTGATTACAGGGATCCCTGTCCTTTTCCTGATTCACAGAAATACGCCACCTAGGCTCATCTCTATATATCAAGCAACCATCGACGTTCCCGCTCGACAGATAAAATGGAATCTCCCCCGGCCGACCTCTCTCAGTATGAAAGAGATCTCATATTTGAGAGTCTTGACTTGAATTTCAACCGTACGATCTTGGAATCGTTATTGCAGGGTTAGTCCGTCATTCCTTCCTCGTCTTCCCTGTTTTAAGCTCACATGACCGTAGGCCTGTATACACTTATCGTAGCAATCACTCTATGGACTACATGTTCGCTCATCCTCCTCAGTCGTCCGATACACTGACCTAATATCTCATCCAGTTTCTACACCCAAGAAATCCGGCAATTCGTTCCTGCTAACGGTTGTCAGTTACCCTATTCGTTCTTACGACAGTCGCTTTCGGGGTCGATTGGGCATACCAGCGGCGTGCATTCATCCAGAACGGGGACAACTTCTTCACCGTCTTCTTTGCACTGCAAGCTATCAGTCCCTGGTGGAGAGCTTACCAACTCGTGATCAGCATTAGCGGCGGTCTGAGTACATTTATTGTCGATATTACTATTGTATGCCTTCCCTCCAGCCGAGTAGATTTCTCAACGCTTATCCTTCATAGATATGGCGTTGCTGGGTATTCTGGGGACGTCGATGGCTGATTGTCCTGATACCATGGTCTTTGTGCCATAGCCGGGACGAGTAAGTTTCTCCTCATTGTTGCTACGTGACCTTTGATTAATGATTGTAGTCGCAAAGTCCCTCCAGATCCGCAGCACATTCATCAATACGACCAGTGATATCGGCAACACCGGAGGCTTCGCAGCTCAAATTGACTGGGCCTTGATCTATCTGTCCCTGACGCTCGCTACGACTCTTCTGTGTACACTCTTAATCGTGTACCGCATTGTTCGCCTGGCGTCAGGGGTTAGCTCATACAGGAAGATTGTCGAAATCGTGATCGAATCCTCAGCGATGTATTCCCTGACGCTGATCGTGTACCTGGCCCTGGTGGCAAGGAATTTGGAGTCTGCTTATTACGCCGATATGATCATGGCGTATATTAAGGTGAGACTTCGTATGTGCTTTCTTCGGTCAAGAAACTGACCTTTCTATGTCATTGTAGGTTATCGCCCCTACGCTCCTCATCGGACGTGTCGCAGCGGGTTCAAATTCAAACCCCAGCAGTCAGACGATAGTTGATTCGACAAGAGACCGCAGCTCTGTTCTGAGCCGATTCATAGCAAGAAAACGGGAAACTGTCGTCGTCTGTCGGGACGCTGAAGAATCCGTGACCTCGATGGGATCCTATGGGAAGCATGGAAGGGAAATTGTTTGACCTTGAAAACCTTATAATTATCTTTCGCGTTCGGGTGCTTATGTTATCGACTTCGTTTATTAATCACCCAGATTATTAGTTGTAATATGATGTATCCAGACTGGGACTGTATCTGTAATTTGCTTAGCCCGGCGGCGTCGTAGACCGTAGTAACTGAGGGGGCGAAGTCAATTATCTGTGTCTAGGGAAATGTATCTCGCGTCGTTCGTAACGAGATCAGGGTGTAAGTAGGCTCGGCCGGGCACAAAGGGTGAACAACTGTGGACTGAATAGATTATGTCCCATGAGATCAAGTACACCGATGAAGCTACGAACGAACATGATTAACAAAATAAAGAGAGCAGCGAGGGTGAAACGTCTGAGATGTCCGAGTATCTACTACAGTTGGAATATATAGTCAATCGAGAAAGGAGATGGGTGTATATATACGGTAAGTAACGAACGAGTGAAAGGAAACACATCAATGTATGATACGAATATCTTCCAGAAAGTCATGCCTGTTTAATCGGGCTAGTAAGCCGGCGGCGCGTCCTCGACGGCTTCGATCATGGTCTGACTCTTTACATCCACCTCATCTTCCATGGGTAGCTTGACGGTTCCACGAAGCGCCCTCGATTCTATGTCCGCAATCTTGCGACATCGACGGCGCATACGTATGAACACTGCCATGAGAAGAAGTAGCCCCAATGAAACCCACGCAATCACGAGAGTCGAATTCCACGCCCTGTGTCTGAATGAGCATGGTGAGTAACCTTGTTCGACGGATATGACTTACTCCACGTTGCTTTCAATTAGGCTTCGTTTTCTGCCGAGAATGTTAATCGTCTTATGCACTTCAGCAACATAAGTATCTCACGAACCTTCCTTGGCATTCAAGACATTCTGCCACGCTCTTACTGCTCCCCGGCCCTACGCTAAATCGACCGCTCGGATAATTTCCCATAGAAAGGTGATACAAGAATTTACTTCAGCAGCCTAATAACGTTCATTCAGGTTCCAGTGGATGTTGAACTAAATTTATACTTTAACGTACCTGCGGAACGTTTACCGTGTGGAAAGGACTGTAACACAGATATTACATACCGATGCTGTTTGTAACTCTTATATAGCTCTTGAATGTGCCTCAGGCGCTGCGCTAGTTCCGCGTCGTTCCTTTTCCGGGCTATCATTGTGTCTCCAACGACATCATCACGAGAGGTTGTGACTAATTTTCAGGGCAAGATAAACCCGGCCGTCCGTTGTTTTACTAGACTGTTTCAAAGCAACTCGAAGAGATTTCGTCTCGGTCGAGTCTTCTTCAGTGGAACCAGGGGTGGAGGTCCCAATTTGGGACCTACAAGTTCAATAATATATCACGGATGAAGATGATCTGTCCCGCGAAGTCAGCCAGACTCTGACTGTTCCGGTATTAGCGATCTACGAACGAAATTTAAAAATGTAAGATGGTCATGACAATCAAGACTGTACTTATCTTCTATATCCAATATGCTCTGAGATTCTGACTGACATCTGAGGTCATAATTTGCACACATTGTCTCCTTCTATCAGGACAGTGGCCACTGGCGAAGACTCGCCGCCCATGACAGTATTACCAAGCACGGTTTGGGTATACGATGGGATCATAAATTGATAGCCCACTTTGATGAGAAAGACGGCGTCTCCAAGGTAGTGAGGTTTGGATGCCGACGATGAAACGCGTACCTTGGATTCGAGGTACGACGATTCATGAAAGGTAGACACATCGGAACGGTCTCGCTACGTCCAAGAGAGAGAATGGGGAATAAACTACGGCTGATGCGTTGATCTCGCAATTGATGTCGCGCTCTGTCACAGCGGTAGTGGCCCATTGTAATACGGGAACCTGGCTGAGTGTCAGCGCGTTGTTCATTATTAGCTAAGCAGGAAGCGTTTCATAGCATTGTCGGATAGCAATAAGAGGGCAGGGCAGGGTTTCCTTTCAAGTTCCCCATGCACTGCTGACAATATAACATCATCCTTTCGCACTCCATGCATAAGCCTGCGAGCATTCGCCACTCAAGAAGGCAAGGCTGAAAGGCTACAGACGTGCTTCTGCGATGTTTTCTCATCAAAACACCGCGACTCAACATACATGAACGACTGCGACCTGCGAGTAGCGCTTGATGAGTCCTTAAATCGTCAATTGCATCGGCATATGGGAGACTAACCTTTAACTGCTATTAAAACAGGCCATGAGCTGGACTGATATATCAGAGGCTATCGAAGAAAAACATAAGTGAGATAAACTGACATTGCGTCCCTCTTCCTTGAATATGTCTGATGGGAGAAATTTTCCATATCAGAAGAGAGGCTGGATGCTATTGTTTGCTCGCCTCATTCCAGTAAAGCCTAACCCGAAGTTACAAAGGTGTTGTCTCCGAGAACATACTAGGGAAGGAATGAAGCATAAAAGCACCTGCGCTGGCAGCTGAGGAGACGATAAACTCAACGGATAGATACGCACGTTGAGTTATCAGCCCCACGAATACTAACCTTCCTGAACCGCTAGAGGGAATGACGCCGTTCAATCACTAAGTATTTCAAGTTGAAGGAGTACGAAGAAGAGGCCAAAAGCTATGCCGCGGCGGTAATAATCCACGGCAGCCCATCCCGGTGAATGGATTTTATTGGGATTTCACTCCTACCTGCAATAATCGCAGCTCTTTCCCCCATTCCTGACATTTCAGTATTACTTTAGTCTGCCACGGGCTGGAAAACAAGCCTGGGTACGAATCGACGCCAGTGTTGGTTTTTCGTGTAAGAGTATATCTTGCCGGGATTGAAATTTGACATTATTGTAACGATCTGCACAATCAGTGTCCACGCGCAATTCTGTGCAATGGCTGATAACGATTGAAAAACGGCCCAAGCTTGATCATTCACCGAAGTATATTACGAATGATAATGAATACACTGCGGCCCCTTAGCGTGATTTAAAGATAGAAAGATGTAGAAAACTGACCTCTAGATCTACTCGACAGTATCTCTCATGGCCGTCCGAGGTTCTACGGCAAGGTTCGTGGGAACAAAACTTCTACAGAATCGCCTAGGAAGGAGACAGTAGCGCAAATAACCTCCTTGGATAACATTAATATGCGGCCACAGTCGCAACTGTAAAAGGCGCACCGTTTTTTACTCTTTATTCGTTAACTTGCACCGTTCCTCGCTCAGCAAAGTCCTACGGTCAAGGTCTACCGAACGGCTGCATGAGAAGCCGATAAACACGAGTCCGAGGGAATAAAAACCAAATGCACCTTTGCCCCGTAGCCCCACCGAAATAAATGAGGAGCTATTCAACGACTCCCAGAACGAGCTCGTCAATATTCCTGCTACTGTGCTGGGTAATTAGAACACAGTCATGATAACAGAAAGACAATCAAGTATCAAGTTCAAGAAGTTGGACTTGAGGTCACCGAAGTCCACGACGAAAAATCAAAATTGCCATATCACTGCCCGCCTTCAATGATGTTCGCTAATCGAAGTCGCATCCTTCTCCAGGATGGAATATTTAGGTTATCCAAGACACTCGTCCCATTATCGTAGGTACGCGGGCACCGTAGAGGAAGCTGAGTTAGCTGGGGCAAAGCTCAAGCAAAGCTGGGGAGGAAGGAATGAGTGGCCCTTTATTTGTTGGTGTTTGCCTTGTCCTTCCCTGGCCGGCTTTGCCGCACTCTGATCGTGGCATTCATTTGTATGCTTCGTTTCAGTTCTGCCTCAATCCAGGGGCAATCTTACTCGTAACACAAGATCCAATCGAGACATCTCGATGTGTCGCTGCAGCCATTCCAGGTGTCGGAGTCGGCGCAATAGCTCACGCGAGGCTGACGACAGTCGCGGGTTCCGCTCTCCTCCAGTTTCGCTCCATGCCCACTGCTGCTGCCTTCGTTCACTTCCTCCGTAACCGCGACTCTGTCACGGCGCTTGGCGCAAGTGCAGGCTTTGCAGCATATACGCCCTCGAATCAAAGCTCTCAAGCGGACAATGGTCTCAACAATTTCCTCAACATCCTATCCCATCCCGTCCAGGGAAACTAGGGAGGGCTGCACCCTCGGACCGTGCCATTTCAGATTCTCCTCCACTCTCACCCGAGATCACTAAAAGCCCATCAGCGGCACCTCATCGCACTATTGCGTTTCAAAATGGAGATTCTGTAAATACATGTAACTTGTCTATATTGGCTTGGAATATACATGGGGAATTGGACTTGATGTTGCGCAGCCCGTCTGATCTTAAGTTATTGCACGATTTCGATATCGTCTTGCTCCAGGAGACGTGGCTTCTTCCGGACCAAGATACAACTCTGCCCATACCTGAGGGCTTCTCATTCATCAGCCTGCCACGGCCTGATCCAGAGATTTCGGGCATGAGGAGAGCGAGTGGTGGCCTGGGAGTTCTGTACCGTTCTGGCCTGGATGTGTCTGTCTGTAAGGAACTCTCATCGTCGGAATGCCTGGTGTTGGATCTCGAAGATCTGACCATTATTCTATCCTACTTAACACCTCGGAATTCAAAGTGGAGCGATGTGATGGAAATCGATCCTTGCGACACGCTTGAAGGAGTTCTCGCTGTCCGTGGTTTGCTGGATAAACCGATACTGCTGTTGGGAGACGAGAACTGCCGAACAGCTTCACTTTCCTCCTGTGAGGGAGTAGCCCGTGTCTCGATGGATGGTGTTGTCGACGTGCGTGGGAAATGGTTCCGAGATCTGTGCGAAGAATATCACCTCTTGATTCTGAATGGAACCAAGTATGATGATGACGTCCCAGGGGTATGGTCTTCTTTTCAGCATAACGGCGAGGCTGTCGTCGATTATGCCTGTGCAAGTGAATCCCTTCTGCCACGTCTGCGCCGTTTTTGTGTGGTCAACAGGCCAACTCGCTCTGATCATGCATATCTTTCTGTGGTCGTGGACTCGGTAACTCGGCGCAAGGATGGGAATCCTGCTCCTATGCGAGGTGAACAAGCAACGCGCAAACGCAAAGCTGCTAGCGCTTTTGCAGGGCTGCCGAAGGGACCTTTGCCTCTGGCAACGGAGAGCCCGATGCTTTCTCAGGAGCTGGATGAACTTTATGATGGACTAGTGAGCTCGGTGGTGAGTCCAGAAGAGGCGCTGAGGCAGATATACGGCGACGTGTCCTCTACGGGTGACCGCAAGGTCGTCTGGGTGGATGGTTCATGTATTGGAAATGGGCAGGACGGCGCCTGTGCTGGGGCGGGTGTTTTCTGGGGTAGAAACTCTCCTCGCAATCGCGCAGAAAGGATACCTGGTCCACAGACGAACAATCGGGCTGAACATGTCGCATTGATTCTTGCCCTCCTACAGTGCCCGCCGGACCTTCCTTTGAGGGTGTATACTGACAGCGAGAATGTTATCCACACGTACTGCCATTGGATACATCGGAGGATGGCGATGGGGTGGAAGTGTGCCAATGCTGATGTAATACAGTACGCGGTGGACATTATTGCGAAGCGCACAGCGGAGATCGAGTTCTGCTGGGTGAAAGGACACTCAGAGAGTGTGGGAAATGATGCTGCGGATGCTCTAGTGAAGGAGGGCGCAGGTAAGATGCTCCCCTTCAGCTTGCCCGCCATCACTTCGGTGCTGTCCTTCCCTGCTTCAACGTCTGCTGTCAGAGTAGACAACCCCACTCCCAAGGTTACAACTCTCCTTCCTCCAGTCGCAGTTCCCAAAGTCGAGATAGAGATAGTGCCTGAGATGCCCGCATCATTCTTGTCACGTGACTCCCATGGCGGTCGAGACTCTGCTTGGCAGCAACGATGGAACCTCCTTGAAGAGTTTGTACAGACAGCAAGAAAATCGGAGGGATCTTTCTGGGGTTCGGTGAGGGACATGACTGATCCCAAACCCACACGTCCTCGGATCTCAGTCCAAGAGATGGCGACAGAGTTTGCGACTCGAGTAAACGTGCCCGATGTGGTACCAGAGAACTTTGATGTCGATGCGTTGCTGCGTGCTGCACTCGAAGCGGAGTCAATACCCAGCGTGACGGTAGACCACTCACAGGCACAATATTTCGCCACTCTCTTTGGTGTGGAGGAAGTGGTTGATATTAAGGACGATATTCGATCTCGTGGCCCCAGCGCGATGGGATGGGATAGAACTTCATACGAGTTATTTATGGCCATCCCAAACGATCTCCTGGTTACTTTTTTCAATCGCTGTCTCGAGTCGAGAGGTGCTCCGAGGATGTGGCTTGTCACAGTTTTGATAGGTATACTGAAGCCGGGGAAGGATGGATCCAACCCAGCAAACTACCGCTTGATTGGCCTGGAATCATGCCTCTTGAAGATGTTCACACTGCTGCTGGACAGACGCGTCCGGCTATGGATGGAAGACAACCATATCCTCCCGGAATCTCAGAACGGCTTTCGCAGAGGTTATCATGCAATGAATAACCCTTTCATTCTGCGCACGGCTATTGACAAGGCACTCGCAGAGGGTCGAACTTTGTATGTTGCGTTCCCTGATCTCACGAACGCCTTCCCATCGACGGATCATGCTTGCCTGTGGTCAATGATGTATAAGAAGGGTATTGCAGGCCCTCTCTTTGACTGGCTGCGTCTTCTTTATAGCGGCATGAGCTACGTGGTTCGAGTGGGGAACAAGACGTCACCGAGTTTCTTATCGACGATGGGTATCCTCGCTGGAGACTCGGGTTCACCGGGCTTCTGGAACTTCTTCTCCTCGGACTTGAAATTCTCTCCCCACCCTGAAGACATGATGATCGATGGTCATCCAGTGATGAATATCGAGCATGCTGATGACGGGGCCATCTTCTCTGGCTTGAATGGGCTCCAAGCACATCTTGACACGTTTGCTCGTTGGACTTCGCGCAAAGGTCTGACAGTGAACATCTCAAAGACGAAGGTTAGCACTGTCTTTGATATTATGTATAGTATGACCCAATGTCTGATGCGGAGTGCAGGTTATGGGTTTTGGGAGACTGTCGGATCCCTTACCAGTGTTTACCCTCCATGGCCACGCTCTCGAGTGGACGCATCAACACAAATACCTCGGAGTTCATGTTACCTCCTGCCGGGCTGACATCTTCTCCGACCACTTTGATCATAAGGCAAAAGTCGCCTTGAAGGTGACTAATGTCACTTTCACACTCCTCAACTATCTTGGTGATCTCCCGCCACGGGAAGGCCTGATCCTGTACAATAGCAGGGTGGATCCACATCTGACTCACGGCGCAGAGGTAGCTCTGGGTGTCTCTCCAGCCAGTATGGCATTGCTGGAAGACGTGCAGGTGAAATTTTTGCGGCGTCTGCTCCACGTCCAAAAACGCTCGATGCGAACACCGTTATTCACTGAAACCGGCACCCTACCCATTCCCTTTCGCAGGGCACGGTTTGCACTCCAGTTCTTGTCTCGACTCGTGACCATGGAAGATCACCGGTTCCCTCGTTGGTGCCTTCAAGAAAATGTGGACCTGTGGCAGCGAGACCGTCGATGTTGGCTAGGGGACCTCGTCATAGTTCTCCGCAATATCGGGTTTGCGCGTGCTGATACGGGTCTGGATGGGTTGACATCCCCCGAGGGGGTTCGTCGCCTGCTGCACGATCTCCCGATCCTTGCCAACAAACTCGTCACAGACGAAATTATGGCGAGCACCCGCCTCGACCTAGTTCGTGGTCGAGTAGAGAGAACAAGGTCGGGCAGAGTGACAGCAGATCCTCTCGTCTTCCGGTCTTACCTTCTTCTTCGGATACCAGCACATCGGATAGCACTGACGAGGCTGCTAACGTCAAACCACGCCTTAGGAATTGAGCGCGGGAGATGGCTTAGAATCAATGGGACATCGGTGACAGTCCCACGAAGCTTTCGGATCTGCCGTTGTTGTCGTGATGATGTGGAGGACGAGTGTCATGTCCTGTTCATCTGTGCGGATACGACACTACAGGAGATGAGAGACGATTTTCTGGCAGATATATGGAAGTGTTACCCGGCTCTCCGCTGCAGATCATCGTCCCCGAAGGAATTATTGCACACACTCCTGACCTACTCAGACTTATTGGCGAGGCTTGGTCGCTACGTGTATGACGTCCTGAAACACGTAGATAATATACCGATGTACATACATCCAGGTGTTACAGCACAGTTGTAATATAGATGAATACAAAATTTCACGACGTTGACGCTGGTGCTGAGAAGCCGTACCTTGCGGGGACGTGTCTGTATCAGTGAGGCCCAATGATCGTTCGGTACCGTAGCGTAGTGGGTTGGGTAGGTAACGCACACGTAGTACGGACTCTGGTTAGTTACCTTCTTAGGGACAGTGATCAGAATAAAAATCTTCCTCCTCCAAAGCTCTTCTAGATGATCAGGCACATCTACTCTGAGATATGTGCTTAGCGCATTATACTGGAACTGCCGCAAAGACATGTCACATGCAGATCGTAATAACTCGGGACTATTTTCCATCCTCTGGATCGAGCCTCGATCCAGCATGGAAAGTGCAAAGGAAGTATGTTATCTCTGCGTCGCTGATATTAAATAGCTGTTAAATTACTGCTCTGATAGATTGTATCTGGAAAATCATTGTTCTATCAAGCATCCAAGTCTAGTGAACCGCTATTCTATCTCAGCTTTTGTCGGCAACAGCGACTATATTTCAGTTCTCCACATCGTCTGCCCTTAATTAATTCCGCAATTAATTTCTCCCACGTGGTCGCGGTACCGGCGATTCAACTTAAACCGTCACAATCTCTGCTAGCCTTATCCTTTAGGTTTGCTATCTACAGCACTTGTTCGAGTCTTACCTGCTCTAAATGTTCTTGAGTAATTCATTTTTCTAAATATCGAATAGCTGGACCTCGGGAGTTGAGAAACGAGACAGCATCATCGATATCTGATTCACTTGATATGATACATACAACATAGCTATCATAATACCGCATTAACAGACACACTGGGCTTCGCCTCCTTCTCGGTGGGTTTAGAAGGCGTTGTGCCTGGTCAA
Source organism: Armillaria borealis (assembly GCA_030435635.1). Lineage (NCBI taxonomy): Eukaryota > Fungi > Basidiomycota > Agaricomycetes > Agaricales > Physalacriaceae > Armillaria > Armillaria borealis. The sequence goes on from JAUEPT010000096.1 coordinate 12,010, forward strand.
AAGGTATCTTTCTCCTCGACCATCACTATTGAGGCTCATATTTATCACGTAGTCAGCTTCGCAGGGTAGTGAAAACACACAGCCGAGGCGTTGTTTTTCTTGACATCTGATAGAACAAGGAGGACTGTGCTACAAATGAAATGTACGTCGTGACTCTAAGGATCTCTGACCTTTTCTGGATCCACAGAAATACCGAGAGGCTCCGCTATATATATCAGGCTGGCTGTCGACTTTGCCGCTCGACACGTAGCATGGAATCTCCCCCCGCTGACCTTCCTCAATATGACAGAGATCTCATATTTGAGAGTCTTGACTTGAATTTCAACTGTATCATCTTGCAATCGCTACTACAGGGTTAGCTCGTTATTCCTTCCTCGTCTCCCTTCTTTCAAGCTCATATGACCACAGGGATGTACACACTTATCGTAGCAGTCACTCTACGGACTACATGTTCGCCCATCCTCCTCAGTTGTCCTATAAACTGATTCAATATCTCATCCAGCTTCTACACCCAAGAAATCCGGCAATTCGTTCCTGCTAACCGTTGTCATTACTCTATACGTTCTCACGACTGTCGGTTTCGGGGTCGACTGGGCGTGCCAGCGGCGTGCATTCATCCAGAACGGGGATAATTCCTTCACCGTTTTCTTTGCGCCGCAAGCTATTAGTCCCTGGTGGAGAGCTTACCAACTCGTGATCAGCATTAGCGGCGGTCTGAGTACATTTATTGTCGATATTACTATTGTACGCCTTCCCTTTCAGCCGTGTCAATCTCACAAATGCTCACCCTTCTCAGATATGGCGTTGCTGGATATTCTGGGGACGTCGATGGCGAATTATCCTTATCCCCGCTCTTTGTGCCATAGCCGGGACAAGTAAGCTCCTCTTGGTGGCTGTTACGTGCTCTTTGATTAATGATGGTAGTCGCAAAGTCCCTGCAGATCCGCAGCATTCTCATCAATACGACCAGTGATATTGGAACCACCGGGGCTTTCACAGCAAATATTTTCAACTGGACATTGATCTACATTTCCCTGACGCTCGTCACGACTCTTCTGTGTACACTCTTAATCGTGTACCGCATTGTTCGTTTCGCGTCAGCGGTGAGCTCATATGGGAAGATTGTTGAAATAGTGATCGAATTTTCAACGATGTATTCACTGACTCTGATCGTGTACCTGGCCCTGGTCGCAAGGAATTCGGAGTCCAGTTCTTACATCAATATCATCGCAGCATATTTTAAGGTCAGGCTTCCTGGTATGTCCTTTCTTCGGTCGGGAAACTGAACTTTCTATGCCATGATAGGTCATCGCCCCTACTCTCCTCATTGGACGAGTTGCAGCGGGTTCGAATTCAAACCCCAGCAGTCAGGCGATAGTTGATTCGACAAGAGACCGCGGCTCTGTTCTGAGCCGATTCATAGCAAGAAAACGGGAAACTGTCGTCGTCTGTCGGGACGCTGAAGAATCCGTGACCTCGATGGGATCCTATGGGAAGCATGGAAGGGAAATTGTTTGACCTTGAAAACCTTATAATTGTCTTTCGCGTTTGGGTGCTTATGTTATCGACTTCGTTTATTAATCACTCAGAATATTAGTTGTAATATGATGTATCCAGACTAGGATTGTATGGCCAATTTGGCTAACCTTACGCCTTCATGTGAACTCAGACCGTAGTAACTTAGACGACCAAGTCAATTAGATATGGCTAGAGAAATGTATTCCGGTTCAGTCTTGACAAGTTGAGGATGTAAGTACGCTCAGTTGAGGACACAGAGGGTGGACGACTATGCATTGAATAGATTACGTCTCATGAGATCAAGTATATCTACGAAATTATGAATGAGTGTGATTAAAATGACAAAGAGAGCAGTAAGGTAGACATGTCAGCCTGGCACAGCGACAGAGGTGTCCCAGTATCTACTACGGTTAGAATATATAGTCAATCGGGAAAGGAAAGGGGGTAAGTAAGTATAAGTGAGAACAGGTGAAAGGTTGGTAGGAATATCTGCCAGTAATTCCTGCCAGTTCAATCGGGCTAAGCCGACGGCACGTCCTCGACGGCTCCGATCATGGTGCGACTCTTTACGTTCTCCCCATCTTCCACATGTGGCTTGACAGCTGCATGAAGCGCCTTCGACTCAATGTCCGTAATCTTGCGACATCAACGACGCACGCGTATGAACAGGGTCATGAGAAGAAGTAGCCCCAATGAAACCCACGCAATCACCAGAGTAGAATCCGACTCCCTATGTCCAATTGAGCATGATGAGTAACCTCGTTCGACGGATGCGACTTACTCCACATTGCTTTCGAATAGGTTTCGTTTTCTGCCGCAGGAGTATGTTAATTATCCTATAGACTTCAGCGATATATTTTACGAACCTTACTCCGCATCCAGATTGAGGACATTTCGACGCGCCCTACTGCCCGCTGACTGGCCAAATAGAATGCTCGGACCGTTTCCCATGGAAAGTTGATACAAGATTTTGCTGCAGTAGCCTAAGACTCCTGTGAATGTTGAACAAAATTGATGCTTTAACGTACCTGGGGGAACGTTTACCGTGTAGAAAGGACTGTAATACGAATATTCGGTACCTATTGCGCTCTCTTATATAGCTCTTGCATGTGTCCCGGCGCTGGTTACGCGCCGTCCCATCTCCGGGCTACCATTGTTTCCCACAATATCATCACGAGAGATTGTGAGAAGTAGTTTTCAGGACAGGGGTATGCTCGGGCCATCCAGTGTTTTGCCAGATTGTTTCAAAGCAACCTGGAGAGATTTCGTCGCCACCGAGTCTTCTTCAATGGAACTGGGATTGGAGGTCCTAATTTGCAATAATGATATATCACAGAAATCGCTCCAGAGATCAAGAGGTGGTACCAGCGCCAGGTCTCAATGAAGGACAACCGGGTCCACAGCCCTGGCAAGCCATGCGTCGTGACCGCAAAGGCTCATACGGTTTTGAACGCAAGGTTGCACGTGTCGCGGTGTAGAGACGCTTTACAGGGCACTTTAAAAAATTCAGGATTGTTGTCCATCTATGTAATGCTGACCGGAGACAATAAAACTATATGCTGTTTCTCTGTCGCGCATGAAGGTACTATGAGGTCGCATCAAAAGACCGCGGCTCACCATGATCAACATCAACGACAGCGACACGTGGGTAGCGCTCAAATTGTCAATTGAATCGGCATATGGCTGGGCATATGGGAGATTGACCCTGACTTGTTTAGACAGGCTATGAACGCCTGTGCTCACTGCTTATATATCAGAGACTATCGAAGAAAAGCATGGGCGAGATACAATGACATTGCGTCCCTTATGTGTGGCGGGCCGGAACTTCCACATCCAAAGAGAGGCTGGAGACTACGACTCATTCCCGTATCTGAGAGTCTAACCCGGTGCTACATGGGTGTGGACTCTGAGAACGTGCTAGGGAAATACTGAAGCTGCGCTGCCGGCTGATGAGACGATGGACTCGACTGTCGACAGATAGATATGTACATTCCGAGTCCTGTGTATACAGGCTCGGTCTTATGCGGTTTTTGGGGTAGGTCCTCGGTGGCGGTGCATTTTGGTTATCCCGGGTTTTGCCGGTGTTTAGTCAGCGAATCTTATGTTGTTTTCAGCTTCACTTCAGCATCATGTCGGTCTTGCTTAGAGCGTTGTTGTTCTTTCATTTGCGGTCCTTTTCACTAGTCTTTTCTTTGTATTGAAACATGTTCTTGTGGATCGAACAGCCTCTTACCCCGCACTTGTCATGATCATATTTTAATTCGTCAGGGATTCCGGCTTGACCATGATCAGGCTTTTCTCTCCTCTACATTGTCCTTTCTCTACCATGTCACTAGAAAGCAGCTGCCTCGCCGAACGGGACGACCCACTCGCCCGCCCAGCTCATCCTCCCATAACTCCCCATCATTGATCTCCAGGATACGCTCGCCAAGCTCTAGGAGAGTCTTCGGTCTATTGCATGGTCAAAGGAGGAGTACGACGCTGCCGTAAGAAAGGTGGACGAGTTTAGCAAGCCCGGAGGAATTGGCGAAGTCTTGCAAGCTCACCCCAGAATTGGGGGATGATACATTAAAACCTATGATTACAGGGCAGCTGTATTGTAATAAGACACTGTAACTGTAGCTTGTATTAATGTATTATATGCCCTTTACTATAGGTGGTTTTGAGTACACTCTTTACGAGGCCTGGACCAAGGCTGCGATTGTGTAACACACTGTAGCTGAGCTCATCGCTTGGCACAGGGAGCATGCTATTGATCAACTGTCGATTCTGTCGGCCATCAACCAGGCTCGGCGCACTGTGCGCCAATTACCACTTTTGTACTTCAGATCTGTAAGGATCTATAATTCCGCTTCTGGTCAATATTCATTCTTTTTTGGGATTTTCTTGTCCGTCAGCCTATCTGGGTGCCTGGAGCTGAGTGCTTCTTTTGGGATCCACTTGTCAGACATGCGACTGAAAGATCTCCAAGCCGAATGTCTGTTTTTTCTGACAAAGCTTGTTATTTTCTTGTATATGTTTTCCTGAGGTACTTGTTTTTAGACAGGGATTATTTTTTATTTTCATATTTGTTTTTTCCAGAACGTTGTTCCAATCCTCTTATCTGAAAGTAATCTGTTTAATCGAAGCCATTAAACCAAAACAACACCGCAGTCCCCTTTTTCGGCTGGTCAAAAATGCAACAATAGTAACATATGCAGAACGAAAATCAACATGATGAGAGCTACAGTAATGCTATTCCAACTGCATACATCTTCCATGGAATTTCCCACACAAACCGGTGTCTACATTTGCCAGTTTCATATGCACCATCGCATGTCAGCCCACTGTAGAGGGTTTGCATGCTTCCCTGGAGATATATCCATGTGTTGTCCATGCAACTCTTGTCGCCAAGAGCAGGTCCATCTCTGCCGTGTGCAAGTAACCTCCTCGTTCCAGTGCACAGGCTTTGTTCACAGCACGACTGTAATTAAGTAGAACCAAATCGAAATAATGGAGATATCGTACCCACATTCATCTCCTCTATCAATTATCCTCTGGTGCGAGGGCATACAGGGCTTAGTCCCAGCTATCGTTCTTCTCTCTTTGCTTCATGCAAGCCAACACTGAACATTCCAGGCTCCAGTTGTACCGAGAGACTTGTGAATCCGACACCTTCAAGCGACGATGGGAGCGTTGGGTGCGGCCCGCATCCCGACAGTCACGTGCGTGTTCGGGCAGCCTTTCTGTAGTTCTCCAGTTGTTCGTAGCTCACCTTGCACTATCATATCCATTTGCCTAGTGAACCCCACGATACGGTTCCAACAATGGTCCTGGTAGCCATAATTGGTAGGGGAGCTTGACAATGGGTGGTGAAGATAAGGTGGTGGGAGCAGACCAACAAGATCATAGCATGGGCATGACATAGCAGCTGAGAACAATATTAGATACATTACTGTGGGCAACAGCATGAGCTTACCAGCTGGAAATGTAACAGAGAATGGCAAACTCAGCAATTGAGATGCACCAGCTGAAAATGAGTTGGTGCTCATAGTTCCAAGAGTACAGTGCAAATGATGTGCATAGAGAGTGGTAGCATTGTCAAAGGAAGGGCCGGCGAAAGAATAGTAGAATATGGAAGGGGTTCATTGGCCATGGTCATCGCTGGCAGCATTCAAGATGACACCGAACAAGTGTTGATTGATATTTGGGAACTGCTGAATTTCCTTTTCAGGTTAAAAGCTCTCAGAATGGTGATGTGCTCGGTAATGGCGAGTGACAAAAGACTAGTGGGCGGAAATGATCTCCAACCGACACTAAACCTCTCACAACTCTACACTATCACCAATTGATTGAATTCAGGTGTTTCGAGTATGATAGAAGCACTCTGCAGACTCAATAATCAAGGGATGCTGTTCAAAAGACACTTTATTCGTTACTAGTGAGTTTTACAAGCGTACTACTCACACTAGTGGGGTGGGTAAGACACAATTGACTGAATGTGACTTGGTTTTGAGCTACTACGCTTGTTGGGACTATGACTGCTTCGAAATAATGGCTCTCTTGGCCCTATACTACTTCCTACAAGTGATCTTCACTTGACTAGTTCGCACTCTTGGCTTACTAGTGGCACTCTTGGCCTAGAAACTGCTCCTTACAAGTGATAACACTTGACTAGCTCGCACTCTAGCTTACTAGTGGCATTCTTGGCCTAAGAATAATACTTTAACTTTGAGAAATTGCAAGAATTACTTCGAAACACTCTTGGTCTTTGCAGGACACAATAGTATTGCTCAAAAGAGACTTCAATTCACTCAATTCTATAGGTAACTTAGCGACTAGTAGCCGCTTCGTCAAGGTTAAGCACAAAAGCCTTTAATTGGGGCACTAAACTCTTGTTAGTCACTTGCAATCGCAGGGATGGCTTGCCTCCCCGTGCGAGTGGCTATTCTACTACTTATATACTGTAAAGAAAGGTACAAAGTGACACAAACAGCTACACTAGTGGGGTATTTTCGGTACTGATTTCTTGGCTAGGCCCAAAATATCGTGCATATACACGCAATAGTCAGTCTAGAAATTGCTATTGGATGACTAGTGAGCCACGGAGCTCAGCCAGCGGTTTAATCTCGCGTTCTTGACCCAGCAATGCACCACTAGCGCCGAGGATAAACTACTAGCCACGCTTCCGCATCCGCAACGCAGTTGGCCATGATTGAAACCGCAGCCAGGCTATCCTCTTGTCCGATCATAACAGATCTGATCACACTAGTCGGATCTAGATGCGAGGTTAATCCGTTGCTAATTCATTTCTAAGTCCTGCTTCGAGATTGCTGCATGACTAGTTAACCTGACTTAGGCGTTTATGCCCTGATCGGCCTGCTAGTGACTGGACTTCACGGGATCTGTGTATCCTGCTTCTTGTTTGGTGCGCTAGTTGTGTTACTTGTCTACTAGTGGCCTTATATTAATTAGTCCGGCTAGTATTCAAGTCACTAGTATGGCCAGCTGGTAGATTTAACCCACTAGTGGTATTGCATCTAAGTCCTGGCTTCACTAGTCACATACTATTGTAACTATCAGCTCGAAGCCTCAGCTATAGTCCTTTTATTATCACTAGTATAGGATAGATATGCACTGTATTGTTACAAAATCGCAAAATCTAGGTGTGAACACATAGACGGCGTATCAATGGAGTCATCAGCAATCTCCAAAATTTATGGCAGAGTCTGGGTAGTATGGCTCGAGTATAAATGTCATGGATGGTATGGGAATGGATGAGCCATGTCATATCAAGTCTCACGGTGTCACACCTGCAGCGTGTCTAAGCGTGTAATTTTGCGAAAATCAATAAATTACCTTTAGGCACTGTGTAAGCTTAGCGAGCTCGCTGACAGTGCAAGCGGCACGAGAAGGAGCAAGGTCACTGAGTCAGAATACCTGTCTGTCAGAAAAAGAAGCCACGGAATTAAAACATAGGACTTCATTGCTGCACTGTACCTCACGGGCATGCACGGCAATAAGGCCGACTTAGCGAGCTCGCTTGCAATGACATCCATTGGCACTGGGAATTAGGCTTGGTGGGACGCGCTTGTACTCGGGCCAAAGCTAATTTAGATAACTACGCATTGATAATCAATGACGCATAGGCCCTGGAGATCTGGAGAAACGATACCACGTGAGAGATAATCAAGAGAACCACCGGGCATGGTCTGGAAACGGATATGGACCGACGAGATTAGCGAGCGGACCAGATTTCCGATGCGTCTCTTGGTTACTGTGTCTAGACTATGACGCTGTCACCTTCGGAGCAGAACAGAGAACCCAGAATGACGTGTGATCGCTGATCGCGCATTATACAGCTATTGAGTGTTAGCCTGCGGGCAGCCACTGCTGTCGGGCGAGTGACATCAGCGCCGCCCAGTCCTTTGAGACTACCAAACAGAGAGAAAGCGGCGCTCTGCCAAGAGAGCTGTGACGTTTCGGACGAGAAATTATCGGCCGACGCAAAAGTATTTTACTAATAACTAGTTTGTAACAATCATTCTCCCGTAGTATAAGTAGGGCAGATTTTCATGTATTAGAACAAGCTACCTACCCCCCACGTACAGTAATAAAGTTTCAGTCTGAATCTGGACTTGTTGCGACGCGTAAGAGTTAGTAACTTCGAGTCTCGGCTATACCAGAGAGTTAGCGAGCTCACTAGAGAAATTGAAAACAGAGATACATTTTGGATATAAAACTTCGGTTTTACTTGAGATAAGAACGAGACCCGCATCAGTGAAGCTGTGCTCGGCTCTAGAGAAAAACTGAGAAAACATCTGAGAAAAACTCTGTTCCATATTTCTGGTTCAGTAGTATAAGAGAGAATTGAGTTGTGTTAGCCTCTGTGTAGGCTTTGAAGGAGATTTACGAGGGAATCAGCCAGCTTGAGCTGTTCTGGCAGTTGCACAAAGTGTGACAGGTGTGCGCAGTTGGACCTCACGGCACCGTTGTTAGAGCGAGCGCACTGTGTGTGAGGACTCGTGGGGACGTTTAACAAGAGATTTGCGTACTGTGTTTTGAGAGCGCCGAGGGCCTCTAGCGTGACGAGTTTGGGATTCAGGCTTAGTGAACTAAGAGAGAAGGCGAAGGCGTGCGCAGTAGAACCTAGCGGCGCTTCGTACTTAGCGAGCTCACTGAATGAATTCGGTCACTTTGCAGATCTGTGTATCCGTGTGTATTTTCTATTGAAATATCACTTGCCTTGAGGGTTGCATGGTTCGCCGTGCTCTCTTGTAAAAGCTTTGAGGAGATAGCGAAATTGAGATTTGCTTGACAATTGTACGCGGTCGCATTGCATAAGTTAGCGAGCTCGCTAAGATATTTTGAGATACTGTCAGGGCGCAAGTAGAATTAAATTCCTTGCTCCCTCCCGCACTTATAGAGATTGTGTGTGTGTGTGTGTTAGTGGGATTGAGTAGTGGTTTAGAGTGTTGTTCACGCTAGGCCGCACTTAGTTTCACGAGTGCCCGTTACCAGCCTCGTCAACGGAAACATCACACTGCCAGTCAAAGACTGCAAAGTTCGTTGTATTGAATTTGTTGCAACGTAGCTTTGCAGATGTTGCACGGAATGGCTGGGAATGGCAGAAGAGCAATGAAAAATCTGTGAAGTTCTTTCAAACTCCGCCAGGGCATGTCCGGAACATGCCACGTCATGTTGGACTTTAACTCGGAGTCCGAAGTGATTGTTCTCTCCTCTCTTTCTCACTATCACCGTCACTTTACTGCAACTCGATACTGATGATGGGACCATTGGGCATGCACTGGTGATATGAGGGCAAAGGTACGGATGTCTCTCATTGAGCTGACTATATCTGATTCTTGCATTTCCTTCCAGGCTGCCATCATTGCTGACAGGTGAAGAGAAGCGGTATGGCGTAACATCTCATTATCGCTCGCTGATGAACTGACCAGAGCCATAGATGGATGTGTGCAGACTGAGGAGAGGGCCATTGTGAATAATAGGATGGTGGCCATCCAGGAAGGGACGTGCCGGAGGGTGCATGCTTCTTCTATTCTCTCTCATATCGTTATTCACCATTGTATTGGTGATGCTGCTGTCCAGCAAGGCTCCAATGAGGCAGAAGTGGATGATGGAGACGACAATATTATGAGGTCGCCATAAGCAGGTATGTTTACTTTGATTCATTCATATTCAAGTGGTTTCTGATGCCATGTATAAAGTTACCATGTTCTGCGGCCTTCGGCTTCTGTACGATGTTGGTCTTCAAGCTTCGAGTCATTGAGAGCACTAGTAGATGTACCAAATCATATATTCCACAAGTACTATACAGAAATACAAAATTTTTCAAGGCTATTCTTATCCGAGTCTGGCACTAATAAGGTGTACTAAATATGGTCTTCCATGGACTGATGAATGAGTATATGTGGCAATGTGCTATGGTAGCTATAGTGGTACAATGAGATGTATGGAGGTAGGCAGGTTGTTTATATTACCGTGCACGTTCGTGGCAGTCTGGTATGCTATGGTTGCCATGGACCCATTCCTACCAGACATTCACGAGTTTGCTGATGGAAAGACCAAATGTCTTCCGCTAGGCGTTCTATACACCCAGGGATTTTATAGACCATCGGAATATATCTTGGCATATTGCTTGCAGCTCTGTGTTCAATTTTCTCCCCACATCGCAACTATAGAGTTTTGGTCCAACAACTTATTCCCAGACCCAAGACCGTTGAACTTGTGCATTGATCGCAAGATGACTTTTGTGTATCTTGGCATACCAAAAAAATATGGGATAAGGTAATCGGCTTGCTCCATCATTAAATCAACAACTTAAGACCTCTACTGACATTAATGGGTGGGTAGCACTGGAGGAATTGGCAGTTTCAGAGATTGCAGAGATGTGTCTTGACTGCGTCCTCTTGTTCAGGAATTAGCCATCGCCATGGGAATATTTGGGCATATATAGTCCAATATTATGTGTACATGCATATGATACATATAATCTCTATAAGCATCATTTAAATGATGAGCAGAATAGCAGGAGGAAGCTGGTTGCTCGAGCTGACAATGCTTGCTACATATTTATATCTGCAATGATAACGGAGCGGCATGGGATACAAATATAGAAATGGATTGAAATAAGGGTCAGAATTTCTTGAGTGCCAATGGCGCACAGCAGGTGAGAGGATGCTGGTTGGGTGCAACACTGCGAGATGTTTCTGTTGAGGATTATGGATAAAGGAGTGAGAGAAAGGGGGCACCGGTGAGTGTTTGGGTTCTAGAATAAATCATAAGTTGCTGCGTAATAAGAGAAAATATGGCGCACCTAATCAATTGCCCGGTATTGTAGCTCTCGCAAAACATGATAAGGGAGAAGCCCCATGAGCGCTGTGCAACCAAGAATGTGGGTCCAAATCATGCCTGAGGGTTTGAAGGTGGGCTGTATAAGCATATCCAATGCCTCAAGGCAGGGGCAGGAGGAAGAAACAAACCAGGGTGGAAGGAGGAGGAGGAGAACGGAAGCAATGGAGGTGAACATGAACATGTCACATTGTCACACCCCAGAACATATGCCGCCGGTAGTAGCTAACGCGATTCTGACAGACCCTGATCAGAAATACAAAAATAGATCTCTCAGGAACGAGAAGTAACGAGCAAACCAAAAATCCGTGGGGAATTGCAGAAATCAAACAAAAAGAAGCTGCAAGCAAAAAAGGAAAGCAGCGCGCTTGACCCAAAATGGATGTGCAGTGAGCGCGCAACGGCCCAGCAGTGAGCCCTCCATATGAATCATAGTGATTGTAATGAATTACCTTGAACTATGATTACAGGCAATATTACAATACACGTGCCCTATGATTGTAGTCTTATTATATATTAGAAGGTATATATGGCCTGGCAAGCTAGGCTCAAGAAACACCATGATGAGATGGAATGTACACTGGCTCGAGGAATGGTGGGACGACGGCGGGTATCTTGGCTATAGGGACCTGGTAAGCAATCTTGTATGTTTCCAGATAGTGTCACCACTTAACCAGACTTGCAGGTCATAGTCTATGTTTTGTACTACTGTAAAACACATCCTTATTCTGAATCTCCATCAGGTTGATAATGCTGTGATTAGATGAATTTGAAGACCATCCTGTTCATTTGCCCCAGACGCCTGCCACTCGCGGCACCATGATATCTAGGCACCAGTTCAAATGCGGCAAGGCCGCTGCAGAGGGCACCAAGGAGGGTCCATTTTGCATGGACACATTGAAGAGACTCTGTGCGCGCAGGCTAGAAATGCAACAGCATCAAAGACACTGATCACACCCACACCCAACACTACACACACAAACCCTCAAAGTTCTTGGGGGGATATTATGCGATAGAAGCAGATTGAAGCAATACAACTAAACTCTCAGAATATACGATACACACATATAGCAATAGCACTTGTAGGGTATCTAGATCTCTCTAAGTCCAAAGGCTTTTCTAACAAGAGGAGTGACAGATGTCGCCGGGCCTCAAGGCAAAGGTGTACTACAATACACAACTCATCACCACACACCCACAAAACCCTCAATAAGTCTTGCGCGACACACACAGGTCACCACAACAACTTGAACACACTCTAAACACGACTCAAAGCTTGCACTCCAAGCAGAAACCCTTCACAACACGTCCACTCAAGCCACAGGATTTGAACCCATGTGCTCCAGCTTCCAAACTGATTGTAGACCCACAGGGTTTGAACCTATGTGATCCAGAGACACAATAACCAATAAAACCCCGTCCGACAAGCCAAAGGGTTTGAACCTCTGCTGCTTGTGGAAATGAGAACCCTCAAGCACGTACTAATCAGACCACAGGGTTTGAACCTGTGCCGCCTGTAGTACTGCGCATCACAAAGAAGGCCTCGAGCGCGAACACTAAACAGACCAAAGGGTTTGAACCTCTGCCACCTGTAGTATCCCACGCAATCAAGAAACACCGTCCACAAGCCAAAGGGTTTGAACCTCTGCTGCCTGTAGCACCTCACATCACAAGAAACCCTCAAAACTCAAGAGCGCGTCCACAATGACACAATATCTCTTATTTTCAGGGTAGAGCGCAAGTCAACCAATCACTCAAACCGTACACAAGTCCCGCGCTAGCTTTCTATGCCTCGCGCACTACTCGAGTCACTCAAATGTTATCAATCAAAGGTATATTCTCTCGCTCGAAGCTACAAACTAATCCCGAAGCTAGAGCGCTAAGCTGAGGGCCTTTGCGCTCCAACAAGGGGGATCCGAAACTTATACACTATTACTATACTACAGTATTTATATACACTGCGCTCTACCAATTAATACAACCTTAAATAGAAACTCTTGGCTTGTGGAACTTCCTTTCCAGGGTGCTGCACCTGTCACCATAATCACGCCATTGCTTGGCGCTTACTCAGAGCTCCAGCTCGGGGCCAGATCCTGGTCTCTCAGCTGTGCAACATTGGTTAGCCACACTATCCACATGTACTGATGTCACCTAGTATCTCCTCGGAGTCATGGCCTAGAGTGCAACTCATCTTTATAGTAATAATATCTTCTAGTGATTTCCATGGTCTTCTAGGACCACCCACTTCTAGTCTAGGCCTCGCGCGCATCAGCCGAAGTCAGAGACTTTGGTCTTACTTCAATTCTACATATTCTGAGGTCTAGAGCGCTAGCTCCCAGCATGGCAGTGCCTTGTGCATCATAGATCAAGGTTGCGCGAAGTATCAATTATCTCCTGAGCTTCGCTGGTTCTATTCTTAGCACGCGTCTTCTGTGCATTGTCAGTGTATTCAGTGTCAAGTGCTGGGGCTTTAGACTTAGCATGACCCTTATGGTATCACTCTATAGTTAAGCCATGCGCTCCACCAAATATCACTCAAGGTATTGCATTGCCTGCACTTCGGACATTGCGCTCTAAGGTGTATCTCATTTCCTCAGTATCTAGCTTTTATAAAATGTATGTATTGATACATTTCGCAAAATTACATGTGTGAACGCTTTTCAAGCATGTCAACGTATTGCTGGATGTTTGATTGTTGTTGTGTACCTGATCCCAACGGTCTTGATTCGAGTGTCATTTCATTGCAAAGCCAGGGGACACCGATGATTCAGGGCATATCATCATGCTTCATAATAATAGACCATGGAAGGTCGACTTGACCGACAATGGCAGGATTGCATGTTTGGTCTGAAGGGAAAAAAGGGCGACAAGAAGAAAAGGGAAGATGTGCAAAATACATCAAAGAATCAGCCTTGCTTAATCGGCCTGGATTTACTGATTACTCCCTTTAGCGCTATGCTCGGGCAAACACCATCTCGACAACCTCTACATCCCTCCATACGTGATATTTGCACCCAGCCAGCACATGAACATCCAACGGAGCACAATGACGACCAGCCTGTGAACACTTCGTGAACACCATCCCTAGCTTCGGTTTAGCTGCACCTGGTCTGTTGCTCAAAGTGTTCTCTTGCACCATTTCTGTTGTCTGATCTGCTCGCAGCCAGTCGAATACCTGAATCAATTTGTCACTGAGCAGGAGAACGCTAATAAGGTTCTGACCATTCCGTTAGTAGTATGCACTCTTGAATGGCTGCGTATCTTATTGGATGAGGTAACAGGATATCCAACCATTATAATCATATCCATGCCAACAGGTCCCTCTTCCAATCAAGGGGTACACAGATAGCAGATCAGTTCGATGATGGTATGACTCCGTACCAGTCATTCCTTTAAGATTGACTCTTACTTTATGGTTATTCAGTTGTGTACCCGACAAATATGTGCCCTATATGGAAATTGACAGCTAATGTTTCATCTTACATCTCAGAAACACCATTCCTACTGTTTTAGAAGAGCAATGTGCTACTAATCATGTATTGTCTGCCCGATATGTTGAGAACAATTCCTCATCGCTGTCTTAGAGGACCTACAGGATCAGGTATTGTATTTACAGACACTTCGTCGTTCTGTGAGACTCATAGCATGACAAGGTAAACCCCTTTTGGCTCAGACACTAGCCAACATTCTCGCCCAGCTACACAACATCATTCACTCAGCTATAGAATATGGTAATATCCATTGAATTTTCTCATATCTCGCTATAAGGTCAGATGTAAGTGCATCAAATCTGTCAAATCCTTCTCCTAATGCCTTGTGATGTCAGCGAGGATGTGGGTATTGTAAAACAAAGACTAGTATGTCTATCGACTCAACAACTCATTTCCTAAATAGCAAATACCACCAGCTTCGAGATGCCAGTTATGTCCCTGTACAATCAAGGTTTGTTACTTTCACTAGCAGAAACTCTAGACTTGGCCTTCATGCCTATCAGCATGGATATTGTGTACATGTACACGGATGAGAGCGATTAGATAGGTTGGCAGAATGGGTCAGGTATGGAGGGCTCCAGAGATGTGTCTGGAGAGCGTGTTCAGAAAGCACTTTGCCGCATGATGGAGGGTTACGTGGTCACTGTTCACATTGAGGGTGCGAGGCACACCCTCCTCCTGAGACGGTCACCGGTACATCACATCTCACAGCAATTATTCCTTCACTTATGTCCCTTCAGATGCGAAGAATGATATATACCATGTTGACACCTCAAATGTGCTGTTCATACTTATTAAGCAGCGCATTTGTCAATTTGGACAAAATTGTGAGACAACAAGTGTCGAATAGTCATACCCTGATACAAATTGCTAGATTTCACACAGGACTCGGACCTGCCGCACCCTGCGACAGCACACCACTTCATTGAAATGATCAGTCCCATGAGTAATCTTGCTTAACGGCCTTCATTTGGGTATTCTTTCTTCATTACCTCCTAGAGGGGATGATGCCGTTCACTCGTTATTTCAAGCTCGAAGAGCATGACAAAGGGAATGCCAAAAGCTATGCTGCGGTTGTTGCCATGACGGTAACAGACTTCGGTCCATTGGATTTCACTCCTACCTCGAATGATGATCGCGGTTCTTTCCCCCAGTTCTGACATTTCTGTATTACTTCAGTCAGCCAACGGTTGGCGAACAAGCCTGGGTACAAACGAGATGTCGATGCCAGTCTTTGTTGTCCGTGTACCAGTATATTCTTGCCTGGATCAAAATTGACATTATTCGCACAATCAGTGTCCACACGCAATTTTGTGCGATGGACGATAACGATTGGATAATGACCCAGGCTTGATCGATTGATCATACACCGAAGTATATTACGAATGATAGATAATGAATATACTGCAGCCCGTTAGCGTGAGTTAGGGATAGAAGGATGTAGAAAACTGACCTCTGGATCTACCTGACAGTTTCTCATGGCTATCCGAGGTCCTACACCTGTACAAAGCCAAGATGCATGGGAACAAAATTTCCACAGAATCGCCTGGAAAGCAGACGGTAACGCAGATAACCTACTTGTTTACCATTAATACTTTGCGGTCACAGTTGCAACTGTAAAAGGCGCACCAACTTTTACTCTTTATTCGTCAACTTGCACCGTTCCTTGCTCAGCAGAGTCCTATGGTCAAGGTCCACTGAACGGCTACATGAGAAGTCAATAAACATGAGGAGGGAATAAAAACCAAATGCACCTTGGCCCAGTAGTCCCACCAAAATAGATGAGGAGCTATTCAACAACTCCCAGAATGAACTCGACAATATCCTTGCTACCTTGCTGGGTATTGTCGGCATAAAACCACCATCAAGCAAAGAGGAAGAAAAGGTGAGCGCCATCGGTACCAGATTCAAGATCTTATGCTTGTGTTAAGAATCAGGGTATTTTGAGTAATACCAGTCAGGTGAGGGCCATCGCATCTGCGTGGCATTACTGAGTCCTTTGTTTATGCTATACATGAAGGGCTTGTGATGTATTGAAAGGTCGCAGGTGAGTATCAGGAGATGTCAACCATGTTGTAGGACAGATGGACAAGCACATTTCGAACATCCAAGGGGGAAAATAAGATTTAAAATTCCAAAAAAGAATACACCTGGAGGCAAGTAGAGAAGTATACTCAGAGACGAATCCAGCATGCACTCAGATTCCTGTACCACCAATGACCCAAACGCCAAAGACATCGATATGAAGGTCAACATGGAAAACAGAATAGCCTGATGCTGACATTTCTTCATCTAAAGTCGACGCAATCCCTCACACATAGGCACATCATATTCAATGACGAATCACAAGTATGGGAGTTGACCCATGGCCACAACAAGGGTGAAAGTATTGATGAGGCGACGTCACGGCGGCGGCCACTTTGGAGCACATAAACCTGATTCCGCCAAATTTACTTCCCAAGACAGTCGCAAGCCAATTGCAGGGGGCAAGCGAGACAAGCCGAGATTTCTTAGTGAAACCATTACCATCACTGACGTCGACCACAGCATCAGAAGAAACACCGATGGGACTTCATCAGAGAGGGGAAGACAGGTAAGCTCAGGGAATGAGAGCCAGAGAAATTTCGAGGTGACGAATCTGTAGAGTCGTTGAACCAAGACGTCGGACCTCATGCCAGAGTCGAGTATGAAATAAATGCCCTATTCAGCCAAGAAGCACCTAAGACATCCACCCGGATAGCATGGTTTACATGAGGAAAGCACTCTGACGAAATCCGTGAGCACCAACATTAGCTTTGAATTCAGTGAGGAAGAGCAAAAGAAGCAGTGTCAGATGTATACTTAATGGAGAGGAGTGCCCTGCCCAAGCTCTAGCTAGAAGAGAAACAGGGAGATGAGAATCAATCAGGAAAAAGGAAAATAAGCCAGAAAGAATAAATAAGGGAGAGGGAATATTCCAGAGATGAAAGGAAGAGAAGAAGCAGAGTTAAAAAATTGGCATCGAATACAATAAGCTCGGCAGGTAGTTCGGCAATCAGCAAGAGATAAGATAGGTGGAATAGAATTTTCCCACAGGTCGTTCAGGTTTGCATTATAACCAAGTAATCCTATATACATAGGACTCAGAACACGAAGTAATGAATACCCGAGTAAAACCCAAATCGTGAGCGAGGATGTCCGAAAGCGAGTTCTAACCACCAAGAGGGATCCGATAAGGGTGCTAACAAGTGCTAGGCGTAGTTAGCGAGGTTGTCAGCAAGCGCTAGACGTAACTGACAGGGTTTCCAACAAGCGCTAGGTGTAGTTGGAAGGCAAACGGAACAGCAAGCGCTAGGTGTAACCGATCAGATATGCTTAGATCACACAGTGAAGTGGACTTTGAAGAGTAGTAAAATTAGATTGAGTTCTCAATACAATTTATCTATGAGTTTATATACTAAGGGAAGGTTTGAGTCATTATTATTATACAATATTCCATTATATTCTAGTATTGGTACGAAGAATCGAGAAAGTAACTGAAAGTAATGGAAAATACGAGCGAGTCACTGTTAAGTAATAAGACAGAGAAGGTCGAGTATGGGCATGTGTTGACTCATGCACCAAGTCAACGGATACGTGAAATTCATAACAGCTTGAGGTCATCGTAAGGTCATGCAACGACAAAATATCAGATTTTTCTTACCACAGCGCCTTCAATGATGTTCACAAATCGGTGGCGCATTCTTCTCCACGATAGATAATTCTGCCCCTCCAAGGCACACACCCCATTATCGTAGGCACGCGGGCACAGTGGAGGAAGGTGAGTGCTTAGTGACTTGGGGAGAAGGAGAAATGAAAGAGTGGCTGTATCGCTTGGTTGTATTTGCCTCAGCCGGCTTTGCCGCATTCTGATCGCCGGCATCAGGGGTGGCCTATCAATCCAGTTTTCCAGTTTTCCGTTGGTTTTCCCGCTCTTGAAGATCGAATCATGATACACAGGACTCGTGACACACAGCCTAGGCGTCAATTTTTGTGATATTTCATAGCACTAGGATCACTGCAAGATCACTGCTACAGATGAATCGCAAATGAATCGTATGCGGTGATGATGCCAGGAAGTTATCTTCCTTGCCTGTTTCATAGAAATACGCCACAGAGTCTCCGCTCCGTATAAGTATCAAGAAACCGTCGACTTTCCCTCTCGACAGATAACATGGATTCTCCCCCGGCCGACCTTCCTCAGTATGAAAGAGATCTCATATTTGAGAGTCTTAACTTGAATTTTAACAGTACCATCTTGGGATCGTTACTACAAGGTGAGTTCATTATGCCTTCTTCTTTTGCCTTCTGTCAAGCTTATATGACCGTAGGCCTTTACACACTTATCGTAGCAATCACTCTTTGGAGTACATGCTCGCCCATCCTCCTCAAATGACCCATGCACTAATCTAATATTTCATCCAGTTTCTTCTTCTAAAAAATCCGGCAACGCGTTCCTGATCACAGTTATCATCACTCTATATGTCCTTACAACAGTCGCTTTCGGGTTCGAATGGGCTTACCAGCGGCGTGCATTCATCCAGAATGGGGACAACTTCCTCACCGTCTTCTTTGCAATCCAAGCTATTAGTCCCTGGTGGAGGGCGTCCCAACTCGTGGGCGGCATTAGCGGCGGTATGAGCACATTTATTGTCGATATTACTATTGTACTCTTTCCCTTCCATCCGCCTCTCTCAATGCTCACCCCTCTTAGATATGGCGCTGCTGGGTATTCTGGGGGCGTCAATGGCTGATTGTCCTTATACCAGGTCTTTGTGCCATAGCTGGGGCCAGTAAGTTCCTCCTCGTTGCCCCTACGTGTTCTTTGATGAATTGTTGTAGTCGTAAAGTCTCTGCAGATCCGCAGCGCTTTCGTCAATGCGACAAGTGATATCGGCAGCACCGGAGCCTTCGCTGCAGATATCGACTGGGCATTGATCTATCTGTCCCTGACGCTGGTAACGACTCTTCTTTGTACGCTCTTGATCGTGTACCGCATTGTTCGCCTGGCGTCAGGAGTGAGCTCATACGGGAGGATCATCGAAATAGTGATTGAATCTTCAGCGATGTATTCACTGACGCTGATCGTGTACCTGGCCCTGGTGGCAAGGAATCTCGAGTCTGCTTATTATGTCGATATCATTGTGGCATATATTAAGGTAACAATTCGTTGTATCTGCTTCTTTAGGCTAAGAAACTGAACCTTTTCGGTCATGGTAGGTTATCGCCCCTACGCTCCTCATTGGACGCGTCGCAGCGGGTTCCAATTCGAACACCAGCAGTCAGGCGATAGTTAATTCGACATGGGACCGCAGCTCTGTTCTGAGCCGATTCATAGTAAGAAAGCGGGAGACTGTCGTCGTCTGTCAGGACGCTGAAGACCCCATGATCCCGATGGGATCCTATGGGAAGCATGGAAGGGAAAAGGTTTGACATGGAAAACTTTGCACTTATCTTTCGTGTTTGGGTAATTATGTTCTCGTATTAAAATACCTATCTACGTCGTTTATTACACGCAGGATATTAGTTGTGATAGATCTATCCAGACTGGGACTGGCTAGCCCAACGCCTTCTTGAACTCAGACGTAGTAACTCAGACAAACAAGTCATTTAGATATATATATATATTCCGCGTCATTCGTAGCGAGGGGTGAGGTACAAGTACGTCCAGTCGGCGCCAGTGAGAAATAAACGACTGCGTATTGAATAGACAATACCTCATGAGATGAATTTCCACGTACGAAGCATGAGGAATATAATAAAGTGTGTAGTGAGGTCTACATATGTCAGTCGCGCTCAGCGGCGGTGAAACGATTGAAATTTCGGAGTATTTATGGTTTGAACATGTGAGAAAGGACAAGGCGGTAAGTAAGTATATAAAGCAAACACGTGGGTTTATGGTACGAAATTCGAATGTCTGCCAGCAGTTCGTACCTGTTCAATCATGCTACGCCAACGGCAAGTCATCGACGACTCCGGTCATAATCTGACTCCGAGTCTTTGCATTCTTCCAATCTTCCACGGGTGGCTTGACATCCGCATGAACGGCCTTCGACTCAATGTCCGTAATCTTGCGACATCGGCGACGGCCGCACTTGAATCCGGCCACGAAAAGAAGTAGCCCTAATGAAACCCACGCAGCCACAAGAGCGGAGTTCCAGTCCCTGCTTGAGGATGAGTATGATAATTGACCTTGTTCAACGGATACAACTTACACCACGTTGCCGTCGAATGGCAATTGTTTACTGCACGAGTAGGTTATTTAATTTATCCGTACGATTCAGCAAAATAATTTACAAACCTTATGCATTTGCATCCTTCGTCAAAATCGCGGCCCTTGAACCAAGTACGCGCTCCCCTTCCTATGCCAAATGAAGGCAAATTGCTTGATCTTCCCATTCGAAGTTGATAGGTATAAGATACTGCTTCAGATGCCTAGTACTTATTCAGATTTTGATGGGCGTGCTTAGAATGACGAGGAATAGTACTGACGCACCAGGGGAACGTTGGCTGTGTGGAAAGAAGGACTGTAACAGAGATATTCGATACTGGTTATGCTTATAACTGTTATAGATCTCTTTCATGTCCCTAAACACGGGATACGTGTCGCCTCTTCTCTGGGCTATCATCGTCTTCCGCGAGATCATCATGAAATCTTGTGATTTTCATTTCAGGACGAAAGTATACCCGGCCTTCCCGTGTTTTATTACTTAGACAGTTCAAAAGCCACTTGAAAGATATTTCGTACCAGCCAGGTCTTCTTCAATAGAATCTGAATTTCAGGTCCCAAATTAGCACCTACAAGCTCAATAATATGTCACGAGGAGGATGTTACGTCCTATGAAGTCGACGGGACTTTGACCTTTCCGATGTAATGATCATAATGATCATCTAAGAACGAAAGGTAAAAAGGTATAGGCGGACGATGAACGAACAGAGAATGTTGGTAGCATAAATCACGAGAAGATGGCTGTGACGATCAAGGCAGTGTCTTCTGTATCAATATGTTCTGGCATTGAAGGTCAAAGGTTTCAAACCTTGTCCTCCTATCAGGACGGTGGCGAAAACTCGCTGCCTGTGAGAGTATTACCAAGCACGGTTTGGGTGTAGGATAACGGGTCGGCACCGCATCCTGAACAGCCGACTTGAGTGAGATGGTGTGCAGGTTCAAGGTTGTAACTTGTGAGATCGAGTACCAACCGTGAAAGCCGTTTCTTGGATTCGAGGGATGACTCGGACGCATTGCACGCGTTTCCTAACCATGAACAAAAGGCTGAAAGGATATAGAAGGCCCTCTTCTCATCGCCAAGTAGACAGGAGTCGCAGCAGAGATCAAGGGGGGTACCAACTGAGTAGCGCTTGATTACCAGATCGTCAATTGAATCGGTACTGCCCATGATCTGCTATTCAAGCACGTTATCAGCGCCCGCTCTCTGTGATAATATATCAGAAGATCGAAGGAAGCCGCAGTGAGATAAAGGGTCATTTCTTTCGATCTATGTGTGGGGCAATAACAGCAACAGGTTCCCCTTGTCATGACTCCCAGTCGATGGATACGTGGAGTGACATCGGTTCCAGTGACCAATAGAGACGATTCGGACTCTAACGGTCTGTCGCAGCGATGCCTATATCACATTCTGCACATCTTGCCTTAGCTTTCTTGGTGATTTCAAATCGCCTTTATCATGGAACGGCGTAAGTTTCACATCACAACTGATTCCATGGCAATGAACATTGAGCACCTTCAGTGATCAGTCCCGCGAGTAATCTTGCTTAATCGCTGATCCACTGTCAATTGTACGCGCGCAATCGAACACTGCCTGGTGGGCTGTGTGAAAAGTGGTCACTGAGATCCGAGTGAATACAAAAGACGGGATAGAGCTTACCTTTCATGGCATCCGCGATAGATATTTCTGGAAAGCTCTTGACGCAGCAGAAGGCCGTTGGGTCTTTACCAATAGTTCGAAAGAGTATTTGGGGGGCTTGCAAGGTTGGGAATCGAGTCAATCGACACTTATCCTTCTAATGGAGCGGTCGGTATAGCAGCTCGCCTCAATATGAGCGGGTTCAAGTCGTGATATGAGTAGCCCAGCTCCAGATACTCGCGCGTGCTGAGTAAAGGTGTACATGAAACTGTTGAGCAATCGATCGCAAGATGGCCTACTATCAATTTTTAGTACCTGTATTGTGTTTGATCAGGCCTAGCAATAGACATGTTGTGGCGAAGTGAAAACAAACCTCGGCTTCGGCCTTCGAAAGCTGACTATCACGTAGTTCCATTTAGACAGAAATGCTTGAAGAATTTGTGAAGAACGAGGCAGTAGGCATCAACAGAATGTGCAGACGACAGACAGCGAGTCGGACAGAATTGGGGGCAGATTAAGGTCTGAGTCTCGGCCCAGATCGCCACAGGATCAAACATGTGATCCAGTCGCGTTTTGCAGGATTTCAAATTTCCAATATTCGCTCTTCTTTCTTCCGGCCTTCCATCACGTATTTGCTCTCCGTACGACGTATCCAGTGTTTCATACATGACTAAAGCGAACAAGAGACGTAGAATGCTTTCGGATGCAAACGAAACGACAGGAATTCGACAAAAATCACGGTCGCCAGGTCAAGAAACGCATGTGTACGTGGTTATGTGCGCATTTTTCCTTGATATTTTTGCCCATACGTGGCATAGATCTTCAAATTACTGGATCCTCTTGACTTAATGCACCTTGCGCGTCTGTCAAATGCTTTCCGACGCGTTCTGTTGTACAGGTCGTCCATCTCAGCCTGGAAGCCTGGAAGCCTGCGAGTAGGAAATGGTTGTCTCCTTTCTACTATCATATGACCTGAACGTTGTACCATAGCGGCAACAAAATATGCGGAAGTTTGTTATGCCAAGCGTACTGAACCTATTACTAGGGGTAACATGCGCTTCGTAAACCTACTCGTGTCGGGATATCTAGCATCTACTCAGTTTACTCACCATTGTCCAAGGTGCCACGGCCATTGTTTGCGCTTAATCGAATCCGCCAGCCTGAACCGACTGAATTGTTTGTGGTACAGGTTCTAAAGAAGATCTTTCTCGTATTCCTGAACCAAATCGGGTTCAATTTCAGCGACACCACGCTGGGCCGCTAGATTCGCATGTATGTATATGGTTGGTAGCGTCGGACGCGTTGCAGCCAACTCGACTTCAAAGGTTAGTCAAGTTGACATGGGACCACAGCTCCGATCTAAGCCAATTCATGGCAAGAACGCCGGAGACTGTCGTCGTTTGTCGAGACGTCGAAGACTCCACTGACTCGTTGGAAAGTATGGGAAGTCTGGAATGGACAACGTTTGATATTGAAGAGCAGTACTGTTGACGGTATATGACGGAGGTTATTACACCATTGTAGTAGTTATGCTCTCGTAAATTAAAAACTTTATATATGAACGATCATCAACAGGATGTAATATAGCGTATGTAGAGAAACAGACTTTCTATCGGTTTATTCAATCAGAACCGTAAAGATGAGGTGCGTCTTCGATGATTATGATCATATCTCCGCTCTCCGGTTCTTCCGTAGACGAAATACCTGCTGGGCCTACATTGGACTTAAATACTGCGATCCTGTGACGAAGCCAGCTCCTGAACACAGTTACTACAATGAGGAGCCCCAATAATCCCCATGCAAGAGCTAGTATAAAGTTGCGTGGGCTACGTGCAACATCAATATTATTTCTTCTTTGAAGAAAAGGAGCATACGGTGGATTGTCATTTAGTGTTGAACGCTTCAAGTTCCTGTTTAAAGTGAAGTTACGAATTGGGCTATAGTACCGGGATTACGGACCTCCAGGACACATTTACAGATCCCTTCATCACGCCACCGTGCCCATATTCAGCAGTAGGTATGTTCCCATAACCAGTGCGGCCAGGACTAGGTATGTTTTCCATTTGTAATGCTTCAGATTTTGAGCGAATCTCTATCAATGCGAAGCGCTGCAGGATCCTGTTGCTTGTTATACAATGAGGATGGAGAGCAGTATATTCCACAAAGCCACGCACTTTTGTAACGTCTCTTGAAGCTGAATGAAGAGAAATGTTTGGTTTTGGATATCAGGTACTTGCAACGCTTATAATGCTTTAGCCGTTGTGCTTGAGGTTCAAGAGATATCTTATCTCAGCCGCCTTTTGAGCTTTCAACGCCATTCAGAAGAGCTATTCTCACTGGGACTAGGAGAAGGGCTCGCAAATTCGGGCTCGTTTAATCATATATTGAAAATTTGATGGTAGGTGCGCGAATGCAACTGCCAACGGTTCAACAACGGCTTTGACTCTTTCGCTTCCAAAGGAGACAGGACGCTGGTGTCAACATACCGGCTGAGGGAGTCGATATCCATCTCATATTTCCGCATAGGATGTCAGATGGAACCATGAGTCCACTGTCGTGATGGCGTCACCGAGGAGGATCGTGGTTTCACATATACGGTTAAACTTGGATTCTGCGGCGCGGTGATTCGTGCAAAGATGCAACGAAAGCGAACAGGGATTGACTAGTAATTTGTGTGAGAGCATTTACACCGTCTAGTATACTTAGGTCAAGTTCAAATATGTTCAAATTGATACTTGATCCGGCAGTTGACCGTCCTATTATTTTCCAGCGGCACTGGCTCATTCCAACACGGAAACCTAGTTCATTATCAACGCGCTTTTTAACCGTAACTAAACAGGAAGCATTCCAGAACAATAAGACGGCTGCTGTTCCTTTCCCGTGGCAGCGCCTGCGATATGAAGGGCATTTCGTTCATAAAAGCCGGCTCGCCTTTCCCTACCAACAAAACGTTCAGCACTACGCCTTCTTCTCGTCGCACAATAGACGGCAAGTGCTGCAGAAATCAAGAGAAGAATCAACACAAGACAAACCGTCGCGACTCCCCAAGCGATCATCATTCTCAATATAGCCTCTGCAGACGACTGCGACGCGCTAGCAGGGCTCGAGTTATCAAATTGTCAATTGAATTAGCGTACGCGAAACAAACCTTGATTTACTATCAAAGTAGGTCACAAACGTCTGTTTTCTACTCTGATATATCAGAGGCGATCGAAAAAAACGGTCGGATAGACTGACATCATGTCCCTCTTCTTTCGATTCATAATCATGTGGCCGCCAGAAGGACCAATTCCAAAGATAGGACCAACAGGAACGCTCGCTGACTTCTTTGGTGGATGCAATCGTCTACGCCTAAACTGCAAGGGTGTGAGCACTGAGAACGTGGAAAGAAAAGTGATTGACCTACCAGCATTGATGAACGTCCGGTTCGTAGTGACTTGGTATCCTGTGAAGTAACTGTTTGTTCCTCGTCGTCAATATGGAAGAAAATAGATATCGACGCTCGCAACTTCTGGGGAGAATGACGAAAGGATTTAAGGCCCTCTGAAGTTGTACCCTTGCAATCATCAGGTATCTGGAACGTAAAAAACCACTCGCTGTAGTCTCAGAACATATGATGGATAGGCCGTGAGTATCAGATAATCAGCCACTTAGAGGAGTTCCTCTGGAGGCATTCAAAACATACCATCTTGGGAATAGCGACGTTCCTCTTGTTGACTTTCCCAGTCAACGATCCAAGACGGCGAGAAGATGCCGTCGTTTTCATTGACCGACTAAGATCCATCGAACTCTATGCATGTCTTCATTGTAATCGTTATTCGTGATGTTGACGTTTCAGATTTCCCAGTACACCTTTATCATAAAAAGGAACAGCTTTCCACCGCAGTCTATGCCATAGCAATGAACACATCTAGCGCCTTTTCCGGATCATCCCAGTGCACCTATAAATGCAACATAAGCTCCTGATCTGAGATGACGCACAGATACATACAAAATGATTAGCTCCTGGAATAATCCTATACTTAACTGCCCTCGCATCCGCAGTCCTTAGCACCTTCTCATCATCCTGCACCGCCCACAAACCAGCAATACAAAAAGCACGTCTTGTCGCCGCAGACGAATGATCTCTTCATGCTCGGGAATACCCCTGGGTCAAAGAACGCCTTACGATACGCCGCCAGAATTTGCTTTGAGAAGAACAAAAACGGCAGATCCGTGGCTGCATCCTCCCCATAGCGCTGAATCGCTACTGGCATGCCATTGAAGAACGTGGGAATACGATTGGGGGATGCTAAAACCCACGACAGTTTGTCGAGGTCACGCCCAACGATGTCGGCATGGTCGAAATAGGACGTGCACCACTGCCCAAACGCTGGTAGACGAAGGTTCTCGGGCACCGTGGTGTCGACGAGGAACGTCCAGTTCTGCTTAGGGGTAGGTAGCCCGAGGGCAATTGGGGGGGGGGGGGGTTCTGAGGTTATCATTGAGTTTGAGTAATCCCTCGAAAAGCAAAGGTGCACCATAGAGAATCAATGAACGCATGTACTCGCTCAGACGACGACGGACATCCTCCGGAAGGGTATCAACGCTGGAGATCACGATGGGAGCAAAGGTCGCGCCGAGAGACCATCCGAGAAGTGCGACGCCGCCACCACTCGAGATGGACAGGAGGTTGAATTTCTGTACAAAGGTATCGATGAAGAGAGCAACCTCGTCCGGGAGCTATATCCTGGAAAAATCAAGTCAACATCAAAGCTACTTCCTAGGACAAAGATGGGTAGCTTTACCTCGTTGAACCATCAGCTTGGGATATGACATTCATTTGCTCGTTGCCGCAGAAAGGAGTATATGCTCATAGTACTCGAGCAACGAAGCCATTATGCCCACACATCCAAGCTGTGGCTGGGCGTCAAGAACACGAGGAGGTTGCGGGGAGGCCGGGAAGATGAATATTTGAATGATAAAAAGTGGATAACGGCTTGATCATTCATACGATACACCCAAGCGTATTCGGGACGAGAGTAATAAACTGTGGCCTATTAGCGCGATTTGAGGATGGAAGGAGACATAAAACTGACCTCTGGATCTACCCGACTTGTATGTCTCCTGGGAATCCGGGGGACTGCACCTGTACAAAGGCAATAGGCACCGCAACATGTTTCGACGGAATGGCCTGGGGAGGAGACGGTAGCGCATATAGTCAGCTTGAATATCATCAAGATGCGGCTTGGATGGGGCCATAGACGCAGCTGTAGAAGGCGTACCAATTTTACTCTTTCTTCGTCACGCTTGCACCGTTCTTCACTCATCTGAGTCCACAAGTTACCGGTAGGCGACTGGCCATATATCCCAAGTAAATAAACACGAGCCTAAAGGAAGAAAAACCAAACGCACCTTTACCCCGTAGCATACTCGTAGCCTCATAGCCTCACCGAAACGGGTGAGGAGCGAAATCAACAATATCCTTGCCAAATGTGATGGGTATCGTCCAGATGCGAGCACCGCCATGATAACAGCAAGAGAGGGCGAGCCGCCAGATTCAAGAAATTGGGCTTGAGTTTACCGTAAGCTCATACAACGACAAATATCAGAATTCCCTTACCACAGCTCACTCTGATTCGCTGGGTTCTGCTCCAGGAAAAATGACGTTGGCCTCCCAAGACACTCGCCACATAATTGTAGGTACGCGGTCACAGTAGAGGAGGCGCTGGGAGTTGACGTTGAGTATGCTAAGTCTAAGTAAAAGGAAGGAAAGAGTTTAGAGTTTAGATAACCGGACAAGGTCCCAAAAAGGAACGCCGGGGTTCTGTGCCGCCACAAACGGAAAGAAGGGCCGCGATATTTGTTGGTATCTGCCTTCTCCCTCTCTACTTTGCCGGGCTCTGATTTATCATTTCAATCGTCGTCCGGCAGCCATATCGTTAATACCAAGGCTCAAGCACGTCCATCCTGACCTGAACCTGGGAGTATTAAACATGTGCTTCGTAAACGTGCTCGTCGCGGGTTATCTAGCCTCTAACCAGCGTCTCAATACTTCGAGCTCTATAAACCTATCGCACGGTACATTGTCCCCAGGGGAAGGATTAGTTTTACTCACTTCATTGTCCAAGACGCCGTGGCTAATTGCTGTGCTGAATCGAACACGCCAGCCTGAACCGACTGAATTGTTCGTCGCACTAAAGAAGATCTTCCTCTTATTCTTGAGCCAAAAAGGGTTCAATTTCAGCAACGCCATGCAAGGCCGCTCGTGGACTGTCAAGAGATTAAGAGTCTGCCTAGGGGAGACTATTGGTAAGCCGAATAGGACAAGAAAGCGGCAGGCCATTATCGTCTGACTCCGATGGGTCCGTAGTGTCGCCCTCGGCTATGGAGATGCGAGCCGAGCCACTGCTCCTGGCGGAGATGGGACTCGGGCCGTGGTGGTTATGCTTTTGGCTGCGATTTTGTGAGATTACTCTACTCGACTGAAACAATGACGGTCGCGTCATGTCGTAACAAAGATGATGATCTCTCAGTTACCGGTAATCTTTCTATTCATTCACGGAACAGGAAAGCTGATGCAGCATTACTAGCACACTATTCTGGAACTCCCGCAAAGACCTGGATCATAAAAACCCGCAAGGATCCATGGGACTACCAAGGTAGTTACTGGGTTTCGTCTCCTTTCTGGTGGGTTTAGAAGGCGTCGTTCCTGGTCAAAAGGTACATTTCTCTTGAACCAAATCAGTATTGACGCACTCATATATATCACGCAGTCAGCATCGCAGGGTACTGTAATTGAAGCACACAGCCTTGGCCTCGATTTAACATTGCTTTTTCAGGCCATATATACCTTCTAATACATAACAATACTATAATGATAGGGCGCATGTATTGTAATATTCGCCTGTAATCACAGTTCAAGGTAATTTATTACAATCACTATGATTCACATGAAGGGCTCATTGCTGGGCCGCTGCCCGCTCACTGCACATCCATTTTGGCTCAGCGCGCTGCTTTCCTTTTTGGCTGACTGCTTCTTTTTTTTCGGTTCCTGTAGGTTCTCCGCGGATTTCTGGCTTGTCCGATATTTCGTGTTCTATTTATATTCTGTTCTGATCAGGAACCTTCGGTACGGTATTCCGTACCGCGGCATATGGGCATATGTTCTGAGGTGTGACGGGCGTGACTCTTCTTTCTCTGACGGCGCTTGTACACTCGCGCATACGACGTGCATGCATGCATCTATCTCATCGCTTCTCACCATATTTATTTGCACTGAAAGTGTTTTCTTGAGGTGGATTGGCTTTCGCAGGACTCCGGGATTCATGATATTCCTAGCTATCACAGAAATCTCGGCGAAAATTCTTGTGCTGCACTCCCATTCCTCAAACGCAGCTACTCTCGTCTTGACTAGTAATTTATGCCTTCATTAAATCTTTTGTATGCCATCAGTACTGTATCATTATTGCTGACATCTGGTACTCACGGTCCCAGATCCACGGCATGAATGGGTACTTCATGTTTTCTGCCTAGTTGTCGACCTTTCTATTGGTGGATTGCATATAAACACTCTTATATTTTCAAGTTTTATCCTGATTGCATAATAATTCTCTCATAGTGGTGGAAAACCCACTTGAAAGTGATGTCAGAAAGTTAATCGTTAGGAATAACAAAATCTCTCTCGGTGTCTTCTCCCTTGGTTACTGGTGCCTGCCACGCCCCCAAATAATTGATTTGAATGTACAGTGACCGACCTATTCCATCTCATATTTATTTTGCGCATGGTAGTCTGCCGAGACGTCGAAGCGAGGTCTTGCTCTACGGTACAAGTTGAATGGCATTTACCCTCAGGTTCAAGTTGTCGGACCGAAATTACAAAGTCATTTTTCAGGCCTTAAAGTCGACACGGAGCTGTATCATATATGGTTCAATGTATTCCGATGAGTTTTAGCATCTCAGAATACGTAGAACGGGTGACGGAAGTCGTTTTTTCTTTCCGTTCCGATGTCTTCCATCCTGAAAAGGAAATTCGGCATCTCCCGATCATGGATACAGCCTGTCATCGTCGTCGTGGACAACGTCCATGACGACCACAGCCTAGTAGAGCTTCCTAATTCTATCGGCTTTTTACCAGCCTCTCCGTGCCTTTCTTGTGCTATACTATCATCACTACGACGTTGCCAGCAAACCCAGCAAATATCAACACCCAATTCCTGGCCAATTTCTAGCACCATTGTCTTCTGCATAGCCCCGCTTGCAATGGCGGCGACAACGTCTACGATATGCGTCAGGTATTCCGATCGTTTTATCATTGTGAAGTACATCATCCGTGTGCCACTACCCTCGTGCTACCATGGTTCTATTCCTGACTCACTGGCAACTGCTGGGTCTATCGCCATCCTCTCTCTGAGCATACCCAGTACCTGCCATCATGTGCACGAATAATTCTTTTCTCATCCCCGTCTCATCACTATCCTTAGGGCTGTCATATTTTGTGCAAACTCATCTTCGCCATGCAGCATATGGCACCCTGATTTTGTCGTCGTCACGGTCAAGGTCCCAAGGATCCACTTCCCTCTCATACTACGGTCATTTCCGCGCATTCCTCCCAAGTGAGGTGGTTGGGCATGTGCCGCGGAATCTCAAACTCCTGGATAGCGAGTTCCGGCTTCGTGAGGCGGAGGCATTTGAGTGTCTAGCTACGATGTGCCGGCACTTCAGTTAGGGGATACGGATACCTGATAGCATATAGGTAGCTATTTTGGTCACATTTTATTCTCGCATTTTAGACAGGCCGAATATACGACACGGTTCTGTTTCTTGTTTGAATGAGACAAATTTTTGTAGACTCGGAAATTTTTTTTCATAAAAACATATGAATGTGACATTGATGTGAGTCAGAAATAAAAGAACGATGCCTTGGCAGGAAATGATGTCCGGGCCAGAAAATCCTCTAGTCGCGTGTCTGACATGGAGATCATGAAAGAAGCCTTGCTCAGGCACCTAGACAGGGCACGACAGAGCTTATGGGACCCAAACAAGAATGAACATCGATTCGGAACCGGGTTTATAGATCCCCAACAGATCCAGAGTGCAAAAGTGGTAATGGGCGCACAGGGCGCCAGGCCTGGTCAGCGGCCAAACGGCATCGACATGGTGCTCACTGTGCCAGGTGATGAGCTCAGCTATAGTGTGTTACGCAATCACAGCCCTGGTCCAGACCCTGTAAAGAGCGTACTCAATGTTGCCTCTAGTCAAGGGGATGTAATAGATTAACACGGGCTACAGTTACAGCATTGTATTACAATATGGCTGCCCTGTAACCTTAGGTTTTAATGAATTATCCCCCAATTCTGGGGTGGCTTTTTGTGATATTTTCCAGTACTAGGAACACTTGTAGAGACGTATGTGGCGATTACAGGGATCCCTGTCCTTTTCCTGATCCACTCCGCTCCATATTTCAATAAACTTTCGATTTCCCTGCTCGACAAATAATATGGAATCTCCCCCGACCGACCTTTCTCAGTACGAAAGAAATGTCATATTTGACACTCTTGACTTGAGTTTAAACCGCACCATCTTGCAATCGTTACTGCAGGGTTAGCCATTTATTCCTTCCTCGTCTCCTTCTTTCAAGCTCATATCGTCATAGGCCTGTATACACTTATCGTGGCAACCACTCTTTGGACTACATGTTCGCCCGTGCTCCTCAGTTGCCCTATACACTGATTCAATATCTCAACCAGTTTCTTCACCCAAGAAATCTGGCAATGCGTTCTTTCTAACAGTTATCATCATTCTATACGTTCTCACGACAGTCGCTTTTGGGTTTGGTTGGGCATACGAACGGCGTGCATTCATCCAGAATGGAGATACCTTTTTCAATGTCTTTTTCGCACTGCAAGCTATTAGCCCGTGGTGGAGGGCGTTCCAACTCGTGGACGGCATTAGCGGCGGTATGAGTACATTTATTGTCGACGTTACTATTGTATGCCTTTTTTTCCAGTCGTGTCGATCTTTCAACGCTCACTCTTCTTAGATATGGCGTTGCTGGGTGTTGTGGGAACGTCGATGGCGAATTATCCTTATACCAGGTCTCTGTGCCATAGTCGGGATAAGTAAGCTTCTCCTGGTTGTCGCTACGTGCTCTTTAATTAATGATTGTAGTCGCGAAGTCACTGCAGATCCGCAGCATTTTTATCAATACGACCAGTGATATTGGAAACACCGGAGGCTTCGCAGCAGATACTGATTGGGCATTGATCTATATCTCGCTGACGCTCACTACGACCCTCCTCTGTACACTCTTGATCGTGTACCGCATTGTTCGCCTGGCGTCAAGGGTTAGCTCATATGGGAAGATTGTCGAAATAGTGATCGAATCTTCAGCGATGTATTCGCTGACTCTGATCGTGTACCTGGCCCTGGTGGCAAGGAATCTCGAATCCGGTTTTTACGCTGATATCATCATGGCATATGTTAAGGCGAGATTTGGTTGTATGTGCTTCTTCGGTTGAGAAACTGACCTTTCTATAGGTTATCGCCCCTACGCTCCTCATTGGACGCATCGCGGCGAGCTCGAACTCAAACTCTAGCAGTCAGGCCGTAGTTCATTCGACAAGGGACCGCAGCTCTGCGCTGAGCCGATTCACAGTAAGAAAGCGGGAAAGTGTCCGCCTCTGTCGGGACGCTGAAGGTTCTGTGACTTCGTTGGGATCCTATGGGAAGCCTGTAATGGAAAGTGTTTGACGTCGTACTGTTGACGGAGATTATCTTTCTCATGGCATTCGAGTAATTATGTTCTTATACTAGATGGACCTATTGTATAAAGTGCAGCGCGGGGTCGCGTCTTAGTTGGCCTTCGTGTTACTCAGGACTCTGTAATAAAGACGAGCAAGTCAGTTAGATATGGGTATGTAGAAGAAGCTTATACCGTGTCATTTATGCCCATTTAATCAGAAAGATGAAGCTGAGCCAATGACACGTCTTCGAAGACTCACGCAGTGCGCTTCTACTATAAGCTATTATTGTCTCCCGTGACGTTATCTCCAGAGATTGTCAATCAGAGAAAGAAGCCCAGGACAGCGAACCGGTATCAAGGAACACACTTCCGACACATGAACATGAAAAGAATATCTCGAATAGGGTTGCCTGACCCCAGTTGGCAGATGGGCTGCGCGGCGATATAACGCGCCAGGGTCTCTCTTGCTCGCCGTTACTTACAACGAGTGGCAAGTCTCTTGGGAGTTATTACTCAAGCAGGAGCCTTATCGATGCCCTGCTAAATCCGCATTGTAACTGCAGGTGTTCAATAGATTTGAGCTGACTGTAATGGTAAGGTAATATTATATCACGAGCCGATAGAGGCTACAGCTAATAATCAATCACCAGACGATTTACAGACGAGGCAGACACCATCAGAGTATTGAGGCTAGTCATGCACCGTCAAGTTCGTTCTACTAGCCTCAATGGCATGGTACGGGTCCATGTACGGCTGTGTCGGTTGTCAATACGGACAAGTACTCTATTCGACTCTAAAAATGGATCATTAGTACAAGCAGTAGTCTTACAGTTTGATGGAGCTATCTAAGAGTTCAATGACACTCATACAAGAGAGATGTAGGTGGGATAACGGTTTACGGCTCATGCTTTCTACTCTCCAGATCTTCCTTTGACGAAGCACCTGTATGCAGCGCCATCGAGTCAATGTTCGCGACCTTGCGGCGTAGACGATGCCAGCGTATGAATGCAACCAAGAGAAGTAACCCTAATGAAACCCACGCAATCACAATCGTCAAATTCCACCGGCTACTTATATCTGGGTGAGTACTGCCACCATAGTTGTTCAAAGGATATTACTTACACCTCATTGTTTTCGAATGGCATTCGTTTTCTGCACGAGTATGTTATTTAATTCGTCTGTGCCCTTCAGGAAAGTAATTTACAAACCTTACGCATCCAGATGCTTCGTCAGGAGGAGAGTGGCAGCCGAGTCCGAATGGTGCCCCGCCCCCTCCGCCATATGGAGGATTCCCTTGCGGCGGTTTGCTCGGATTACTCCCCATTCGAGGTTGATAAGTACAAGTAATGGCCTCAGAAGCCTAGTAATTTCTGTTCAGACTTTCATGGATGTGTTTATAATGGCAAATAATAGTAGTTTCACGCACCTGGAGACCTGTGTGGAAAGATGGACTGTTCGAACACAGATAATTCGTTATCGATGGCGTTTATAAGCTCTTGATTGTGACTCAGTCTGCTGTCAGTACGGGCTACCAGGAGTTCCTTTTCTTATTATCATGGTTTCATGTTGTAATGAACAAAGTCGAACGACCGTCTCAGCTAATGCTTTCCGGATTCTCCTTAACGAAGATATACGTAGCCCGAAGTCAACGACTCCTGGCTCTGGATGTTCCGTTGTCAGTGATTATGTGGTTCAGGACGAGACCGTAGCAGCATTTTTCACCATGAGAACATGATCGCAAAGAGTCAAGGCGGTACCTCTATAGCATCGTCTAGTAACTTAGTTGATCCGAGTCACCGTCTGGGAGAGCGTCGTCGAGAAAGGTCAGATCTGGTTGGTAGTGGCCTAATGCAAACCATTCGGAATCCTGTAAAGCGAGCATTCCGCGTCGTCAATACCGGAGAAAACAGATATCAACGCTTGCAACTTCTGGGAAGGACGACAGAAGAATTTACGGCCTCTGAAGTTGGACCGTCGCAATTATCAGGTATCTGGAACGTAAACATACATTCGCTGTTGTCCCAGAACATATGATGTGCAGGCGACGAGTATCGGAAAACCGGGCACTTAGAGGAGTTCCTCTGGAGCTATTCATATGTGCCGTCTTGGGAACAGAGAAGTTCCTCTTGGTGCGTTTCCTAGTCGACGGATCAAGACGACGCAAAGATGCCATCGTTTCCTCTAACCGACAGAGATCCACTGAACTCTACGCATGTCTTCGTAATATTGTCTTCATTGCATTCCGCTATTCGTGTTCTTGTATTTCAGAATCCTAGTAAGCCTTTATCATTAAATATCAGAAGTTTCACATCGCTGTCTATGCCATGGCAATGAACACATCCAGCGCCCTTTCCGGATCATCCCAGTGCACCTATAAATGCAACATAAGCTCCTGATCTGAGATGACGCACAGATACATACAAAATGATTAGCCCCCGGGATAATCCTATACCTAACCGCCTTCGCATCCGCAGTCCTCAGTTCCTTCTCCTCTTCCTGTACCGCCCACAAACCCGCAATACCAAAAGCACACGTCTTGTCTCCGCAGACGAACGCTCTCTTCATTCCCGGGAACACCCCTGGGTTAAAGAACGCCTTACGATACGCCGCCAAAATTTGCTTCGAGAACAAGAACAAGAACGGCAGGTCCGTGGCTGCATCCTCCCCGTAGCGCTGAATCGACAGAGGCAATCCATTGAACAATGTCGGAGTACGATGAGGGGAGGCCAAAACCCAGGACAACTTGTCGAGGTCGCGCCCAACGATGTCGGCATGGTCGAAATAGGACGTGCACCACTGCCCGAACGCCGGTAGACGAAGATTCTCGGGCACCGTGGTGTCGACCAGAAACGTCCAGTTCTGCTTGGGAGTAGGTAACCCAAGTGCAATTGGGGCGGGTTCTGCGGTTGTCATTGATTTGAGTAATCCTTCGAAAAAGCAATGGCGTACCGTAGAGAATCAGTGAACGCATGTAATCGCCTAGACGACGACGGATGTCCTCTGGAAGGGTATCGGCGCTGGAGATCACGATGGGAGCGAAGGTCGCGCCGAGAGACCATCCGAGAAGTGCGACGCCACCACCGCTCGAGATGGACGGGAGGTTGAATTTCTGTATGAAGGTATCGATGAAGAGGGCAATCTCATGTCCTCGAGCCTCGACCAGTCCTTCTCGCTGAGAATCGTCGGTACCGCCGGTTTGAGTGATACTGAGTTCCTCCGGGGAGAGTGGCGTTGTACCAGGGAAATGACGCCTATTGAGCGCAACGAAGCGTACGCCCTTGGATGGAGCGAGGTCTATCACTCGCTGGAAAATCTCTGGAAATGTGGCGTAAGTGGCGGCTTAAGGAGAGAATACGACGGCACTAACCCTTGGTAAAGATCATACCATGGATTGCAAAGATGGTGAGGTACGACGCTTGGACTGGCGCGCCGCTGTCTATGTAGGATAGCTCGACGCCGGTTGAGGCGTTAACTATGAGAGTGGTGGATGTCATGATATCGTGGGGGATCATCAAACGATAGGCCGCCCACTATATCATGAGCTTGATGGGAATCTGTACCCACAGCGAAATGCTATTGGATGGTGAGAGGGCGGCAATCATGCTGGGCCATCTGACCGTGTGACGTAGGCCCGTCTCGAATCTTGCCTATGGTCCTAACCATTGGAGAGGCCAAGATTTTTCTATCGTCGCCAAAGAACAAATCTCCGGCTATATGGTCATTGAGAAAACTTTAAACCATGTCGTTGAGTTGAACTCTCCTGGCCGCGATGGGTAGGTCGGTCGACATAAGTATATTTGGACGAGTCCGGAATCTCCGCTTCCTCCATGGGCGTTCGGATATACTAGATGCAGTAGAATACATGCCATTACAGGGTGTGCCCCAGAGCTAAGAAAGGCATGGTTAGAGTATATTATGGCAGGAGAGCAGGAGCTATACCTTGACAGAATCAAGTCAACATCATAGCCACTTCCAAGGACAAACGTGGATAGCGTTATTTCCCTGAACCTTCAGCCTGGAATATGATATTCATTCGCCCGTTGCCGCAGAAAGGAGTATATGTCCACAGTACTCGAGCAACTCATAACGAAGCCATTCCGCCACGCTTTTTAAGCTGTGGCTAGGCGTTAAGAACGAAGAGGTGGCGAGGAGGGCGACAAGTGAGATGCCGAAAGGAGCTATTGCCGCGGCATTACCCACGGCAACGAAACTCGGCGGGGTTCAGCCTCGCTCCTAGCCCGTGCACATAGATCCCTGTGATGGGCTGCCGTTTTTCTTCCCGTCCTACACGCCAGTCAATGATTAGCCGGGTATGAAGACACAAACAAGTCTGTTTAGAGATCGAAGCCGCTGTTTCATTCCGTGTATGTTCTTGCGGGAATCAGTGGTTGCGAGTATTGTGACGACGCATATAATTGACATCGGGCAAAGTCGGTAAGTCTTTACGATGAACGATGAAGATAAGATAACGGTTTGATCGCTCATACGATGCAGTTTCCTGGCAGAACACGGATGACACATGATAAACTGCGGTCCATTAGCGTGGTTTAGGAATAAAATGGAAAACTCACCTTTAAATTTATCCGACGGTATCCCTTCTAGTTATCCGAGGTCCTATACCTGTACAAAGCGAAGATGAACTGCAACAAATTTCGACAGGATCGCTCTGTAGGCCGATAAGCAGGCAGTAACGCATATAGCCTGCAGAGATATCATTAGGATGCGGACATAGACCCAGGAGTAAAAGACGTACAATTCTTTACTCTATCTTTGTCGAACTGTTTCTCACTTCGCTGAGTTCACGGTGACAGCCTACCCAAAGCAGTACGGTCAGCTCTGATTCTTGAACGGCTCCGCAAGGTCGGCAGTTAACCCTATAGCTCAAGTTAATCAACATGATTCCGAGGGGAGAAGAACCAAACGCACCTTTGTGTCATGGCTTCACTGAGATAAACGAGTAACTAAGCGACCCGGGTAAAATCCCAAATCCTTGGTTGGTACCGTCCGGAAGAGAGAACCACCACAATGCAGCAAGATAATAGCTATCAAGAAATAGATTCAATGATTTTGGGCCTGGATTCACTGTAAGATTATGCAACGACAGAATATCAACAATTCCATACCATCAAGTATCAACTGGTTCATGATAACTTCCGATTCTCAAGCTAAAAGTATAACATGCTCGAGCATGGACGACGCAGTAGATCGTACAGAGCACTGGGCCCATTCTCGTCGCGGGCAGGATAGACGCGGCACGGCGGTAGGAGGTGGTAGGAAGAAGGCTCTATATTTGTTGGTATTTGGGTTTTACCTTCGCATGCCGCACGCAGCCGGCTCTAAGTACCTACAGGTTCTAAAGAAGATCTTTCTTGTATTCCTGAACCAAATCGGGCTTAATTTCAGCGACACCATGCCAGGCCGCTGAATTCGCATGCATGTATATGGTTGGTGGCGTCGGACGCCTTGCAGCCAGCTCAACTTCAAAGGATAATCAAGTTGACATGGGACCACAGTTCCATTCTAAGCCAGTTCATGGCAAGAACGCCGGAGACTGTCGTCGTTTGTCGAGACGCCGAAGACTCCATTGACTCGTTGGAAACGTATGGGAAATCTGGAATGGACAACGTTTGATATTGGAAAGCTACACTGTTGACAGAGGTTATTGCGTCGTAGCAGTTATGGTCCCGTACTTTAAGATGCTACATATTATATACAATTATCTACAGGGTGTAATATAGCGTACGCAGAAAAACAGTCTCTTTCTATCTGTGCATATTCAATCAGAACCACAATGATAAGGTTCGTCTTCGATGATCATGATCATATCTCTGCTCTCCGGTTCTTCCATAGGCGAAATACCTTCTGGGCCCACGTTGGATTTGAATGCAGTGATCCGGCGACGAAGCCAGCTCCTGAAGACAGTTACTACAACGAAGAGTCCTAATAATCCCCATGCGAGAGCCAATATAGAATTACGTGGGCTATGTGCAACATCAGTATTGTTTCTTCTTTGAAGAAAAGGCGCATACGGCGGATTGTCATGAACTGTTGAACGCTTGAACGACCTGATTAAAGGATTGAGGTGGAATTACGAATTGAGCTATAGTGCCAGGATTACGGACCCTGTCTCCAAATGTCCCCTCCCGGGGTCAATGGGCCCATATTCAACGCTGGATCCTTGCCCATGATCAGGACTGGGTGTGTGACGTTTGTCTTCCATCTATGATGCTTTGGGTGTTTGAGAGAATTTCTATTGATGCGAAACGCCGCAGGATCCTGCTGCTATACAGTGAGGATAGAGAACAGCATATTCCACAGAACCACGCACATTGGTAACGCTCTTGAATCTGAATGAAAAGAAATGTCCGAATTCTGACATCAGGTACTTGCTACGTTTATAATGCATTGGGCGTTGTGCTTGAGGTTGAAGAGATATCTTATCTCGATCGCCATTTGAGCTTTGAGCGCCATTCAGAAGAGCTATTCTCAGTGGGACTAGTAGAGGGGCTCGCAAATTCGTACTCATTCAGTCGTATATTGCGAAAATGATGGTGGGTGCGCGCGAAGGCAGCTGCCAACGGTTCAACAACCGCTTTGACTATTTCGCTTCTCAAGGAGACAGGACGCTGCAGTGGTGTGAACACACCGGCTGAGGGAGCTAATATCCATCTCACATTTCTGCATAAGATGTCAGATGGAACCATAAGTCCATTGTCGTCAGATGGCGTCACCGAGGAAGATCGGGGTTCCAACTCATATATACTGTTGAACTTGGATTCTGCGACACGGTGATTCGTGTAAAGATGCAACGAAAGTGAACAGGAATTGACTAGTAATTTGTGGAAGGGCATTTACACCGTCTAGGATACTTAGGTCAAGTTCAAACACGTTTAAATTGATACCTGATCCCGCAGTTGACCGTCCTATTATTTTCCAGCGGCACTGGCTCATTCCAACACGGAAACCTAATTCATTATCAACGCGCTTTTTTAACCGTAACTATACAGGAAGCATTCCAGAACAATAAGACGGCTGCTGTTCCTTTCCCACGGCAGCGCCTGCGATATGAAGGGCATTTCGTTCATAAAAGCTGGCTCGCCTTTCCCTACCGTGGAAACCTTGAGAAGGTGCAGAAGCACCACTGCGCCTTCTTCTCGCCGCACAATAGACGGAAAGTGCTGCAGAAATCAAGAGGAGGATCAACGCAACACAAACCGTCGCCATTCCCCAGGCGATCATCATTCTCAATATAGCCTCTGCAGACGACTGCGACTCGCTAGCAGGGCTCGAGTTATCAGATTGTCAATTGAATTACCATATGCGAAACTAACCTTAATCTGCTATCAGAGTAAGCCACGAACGTCTGCTTTCTGTTACAATATATCAGAGTCTATTGGGGAAGCACTGAGATAAACCGACATTATACTCCTCTTGTTTGGTTGATACATGTGCGGGGCAGCGTGGCCAATTCCAAGTTTTGGGCGGATACGACGGTTTGTTGCCATCATTTACGTATCTAAAAGCCCACGTCGAAACTGCAATCTTTCAAGAAGTAAGCACAGAAAACGTAGGCAGGAAATGAACGGGGACAAACTCGCGTTCAGGAAAGCCGGATATGAGCGGTAGTGGCTTAACGCAAAGCTGTTTGGAAGCCAGCGAAGCAACAGGTCAGTGTAATAAATACCGAAGAGAGTGGATATCGGCGCTTGCACCTTCTAAGAATGAGGAAAGAGTATAAGGCCCCTTCCTGCAATCATCAGGTATCTGGAACCGTAAACAACCATTCGCTGCCGTCTCAGAACATATGATGGGCAGGCCAGGAGTATCGGATAGTCAGCCACTTAGAGGAGCTCCTCTGGAGCTATAAAAATGTACAGCGATGTTCCTCTTGTTGCGTTTGCCAGTCAACGTATCAAGGCGACGTGAAGATGCCATCGTTTCCTCTAACCGACAGAGATCCACTGAACTCTACGCATGTCTTCGTAATATTGTCTTCATTGCATTCCGCTATTCGTGTTCTTGTATTTCAGAATCCTAGTAAGCCTTTATCATTAAATATCAGAAGTTTCACATCGCTGTCTATGCCATGGCAATGAACACATCCAGCGCCCTTTCCGGATCATCCCAGTGCACCTATAAATGCAACATAAGCTCCTGATCTGAGATGACGCACAGATACATACAAAATGATTAGCCCCCGGAATAATCCTATACTTAACCGCCTTCGCATCCGCAGTCCTCAGTTCCTTCTCCTCGTCCTGTACCGCCCACAAACCAGCAATACAAAAAGCACACGTCTTGTCCCCGCAGACGAACGCTCGCTTCATGCTCGGGAACACTCCCGGGTCAAAGAACGTTTTACGATACGCTGCCAGAATTTGCTTTGAGAAGAACAAAAACGGCAGATCCGTGGCTGCATCCTCCCCATAGCGCTGAATCGACAGAGGCATGCCATTGAACAATGTGGGAGTACGTCTAGGGGAGGTCAAAACCCACGACAGCTTGTCGAGGTCGCGCCCAACGATGTCGGCATGGTCGAAATAGGACCTGCACCACTGCCCGAACGCTGGTAGACGAAGGTTCTCGGGCACCGTGGTATCGACGAGGAACGTCCAGTTCTGCTTAGGGGTAGGTAACCCGAGTGCAATTGGGGGGGGGGGGGTTCTGCGGTTATCATTCACTTTGAGTAATCGCGCAAAATAGTAAAGGCATACCATAGAGAATCAATGAACGCATGTACTCGTTCAGACGACGACGGACATCCTCCGGAAGGGTATCAACGCTGGAGATCACGATGAGAGCAAAGGTCGCGCCGAGAGACCATCCGAGAAGTGCGACACCGCCACCACTCAAGATGGACGGGACGTTGAATTTCTGTATGAAGGTATCGATGAAGAGAGCAATCTCGTGCCCTCGAGCCTCGACCAGTCCTTCTCGCTGAGAATCGCCGGTACCTCCGGTTTGAGTGATACTGAGTTCCTCCGGGGAAAGTGGCGTAGTACCAGGGAAATGACGCCTATTGAGCGCGACGAAGCGTACGCCCTTGGATGGAGCGAGGTCTATCACTCGCTGGAAAATCTCTGGAAATGTGGCGTAAGTGGCGG
Source organism: Armillaria borealis (assembly GCA_030435635.1). NCBI lineage: Eukaryota > Fungi > Basidiomycota > Agaricomycetes > Agaricales > Physalacriaceae > Armillaria > Armillaria borealis. Next base: position 54,080 of record JAUEPT010000096.1, read on the forward strand.
CTCAAGGAGAGAATACAATGGCACTAACCCTTGGTAAAGATCACACCGTGGATTGCAAAGATGGTGATATACGATGCTTGGGCCGGCGCGCCGCTGTCTATGTAGGATAGCTCGACGCCGGCCGAAGCATTGACTGTGAGAGTGCTGGACGTCATGATATCGTGGGGGATCATCAAACGATGGACCGCCCATAATATATCACGCGCTTGATGGGGATCTGTACCCACAGCGAAATGCTATTGGATGGTGAGAGGGCAGCAATCAAGCTGGGTTTTTGACCGTGTGACGATGCATACAGTCTGTACTGTTAGAAGGGCCAAAAATTTCCCTATTGTCGCCAAAGAACCAATTTCCGGCTATGTGGCCATCGAGAAAACCTTGTCGTTGAGTTGGACTCTCCTAGCCGCGATGGGTAGGTCGGTCGACATAATTATATTTGAACGAATCTGAGATCTCCGTATCCTCTATGGGCATTCCGATATACTATATCGAGAGTACGCGGAGCCTAGTTGATCATGGGGGGTGCTATAGAGTTGAGGTAAACACCGCATGCAGTAGAATACATGCGATCACGGGGTGTGCCCCAAAGCTAAGAAAGGCATGGGTTAGAGGATATTACGGCGGGAGAGCAGGAGCTATACCTTGATAGAATCAAGCCAACGTCCAAGCCAGTTGTGGAAATGAAACGAGGGTGCCAGCTTGACCTCCTCTGGGACAGGATACTCATTTGCTCATTGCCGCAGAAAGAAGTAGATGCACATAGTACTCGGGCAACTCATAATGAAGCCATTACGCTTTATTACCCACACTTTCAAACTGTCGCTGGGCGTCAAGAGCATGAGGAAGTTGCGAGGAGGGCGACAAGTGAGATGCCGGAACGGAGTTATTGCCGCAGTTAATGCCGTGGCAAAAACGGCGGGGGATGCTCAATACTCATTGCGGGTGCACGCCGTCCATTTTCTTCCCGTCCTTCGTGCCAGCTAACGAATAGCTGGGTATGAAGACACAAACAAGTCTATCCAGAGACCGAAGCTGCCGTTTTATTCCGTGTATGTTCCTGCGGGAATCGGAGGTTGCGATTATTGTAACGACGCGTATAGTTGACCGCGAGCAATGTCGGCAGTCTTTACGATGAACAATGACGATAAGACAAGGGTTTGCAGCTTCCAGGCAGAATACGGATAATAAGTGATAAACTGCGGTCCCTTAGCGTGGTTTAGAGATGGAAGAAAACGGAGACTCACCTCTACGTTTACCAGATGGTATCCCTTCTAGCCATCCGAGGGCCTATACCTGTACAAAACGAAGCTGCACTGTAACAGATTTCGACAGGATCACTTTGCAAGCGTCCATAAGCAGGTGGTAACGCATATAGCCTGCGGAGATATCGTTAGGAGGCGGACACAGACCCAGGAGTAAAAGGCGTACAATTCTTTACTCTTTCTTTGTCAAACCATTTCTCACTTTGCTGAGTTCACGGTGACGGCCTACACAAGGCATTACGGTCAACTCTGATTCTTGAACGGCTCCGCGAGGTCGGCGGCTGGCCATATAGCTCAAGTTAATAAACACGGTTCCGGGGGGGAAAAACCAAACGCACCTTTGCATTACTGAGATAAACGAGTAACCCAGTGACCCGGGTAGAATCCCAAATCCTTGGTTGGTACCGTCCGGAGGAGAGGACCGCTGCGATGACAGCAAGGCAAGAGCCATCAAGTGATAAATTCAAGAATTTTGGGCCTGGGTTCAAGGCTGTAAGTTTATGCAACGATAGAATATCAAAATTTCCATACCATCAAGCATCAAGTGGTTCGTGACAACTTCCGATTCTCGAACTAATAGCACACAGTGCTCGAGTATAGACGACACTGTAGCGTGCAGAGCACCGAGCCCATTCTTGTCGCGGGCAGGATAGACGCGGCACGGTGGTCGGAAGGAAAGATGAGGCTCTATGTTTGTTGGTATTTGCATTCTACCTTCCCATGCCGCACGCAGCCGGCTCTACCTTGCTCGCCGGCCCGGGCTTTGGCTCTTTTCCAGTTTTGCAGCAATAGTCGGCTTCACCTTCATACCAAGTCTTTCAGATGAAGCGAATCATCTCAGAATGATCCTTAATAACCGTGACAAATCTAGGTAGATCTTTCGTCTGAAGCGGTATCATGCGACAACAACCAAGGCTTCCTGAATCTGTCAGGCGGTAAGATGTGTATTGCCAAGGTGTCAGTTATCCAACACTCGGACGACATATCACCGCAAACAACTCCTTACAAAATATCATCTGTGTCACGACTCGGCAAAAATAGCCTCTGAAGTAATATACAAACAGGACGCACCGAAACCAATCACGATGTTACTGGAACTATCCTTATGTATCTAAGCGACAAAAAATTTAAAGGCGGCAAGTTCTTCTTTGCTAAAGAGATCCTGTGTATTCTAGCTCCGGTAAGCTATAGACCATTGCAACCTCGAGGCTCCCAGTGATAAGAATTATTCGCTAGTAACGAGCGGCGAATATGGCGGAGGTGGAACATCAGGATAGTGATTGATATGCTCCCTTTCATCATGGAAGAAGGCGCGCAGGGGTGGGATGCTCAACCGCTTGAGGTAAGGCCTTATAATATGCTGCCTGTCATTTTCAAGATTGGTGGGGAAGGCACCTTCCGGCGGGGGTGCCCGGCGCTTGCGACATCTCCATATGAGGAGAATTGTTGTAATCAGAGTGAGAAGAAAGGCTCCGCAAACGACTCCAGCTATGATTGCGGTTTTATGACCATCTTTCGACGGTGTAGTAGCTGGTGCAATAAGTGTTAATGTGCTAGCTGTTGAAGAGACCGTTCTATCAGAATCCATTAGATGGAATCGCATCGAAGTTTAGTATGAACCCACGCAGAGGAGGAACCTGGCGCATCACGAGTGTAGGATACCCTGAGAGGCAAGATTCAGTGGTCTTGACTGACAGCGAAGTGCAAGAGTACTGACGGGATGACGCTTGTCAGACCTTCGTCTACCTGAAAGGGTTCACTTTGAGCAAACGTGACATTGGTGTTTCTGATGCATATTATCTATGAGACTATGGTCTGCCAGTCTCGGTGAACCCCCACTAACGGTGCTGTGGGACTGGCTTTTATGGCTTCAATGAAAGTCTTGCTGTAGAAACGGTCATTCGTCGGTTATACGATGGATAGTTCTCAAGGACGCACCCTGCCGATTCGAAGACAGCAGATACATTGCGAGTCGCAGTGAAATTTACAACCTGCTGTATGAACGAAGTGACATTGGACTGCGAAAATATTTGCTGAACGGCAATAAAGAAATGAGATGGGTCGTCCGGGCTCCAAGCCAGAAGTACTGAAGTACTGCCATTGACTATAGGGTGAGGCTGAATCGGAACTGTAATTTCGAGAGAGGGAACTGGCAGGATATATGTGCATAACAATCTAATAAAACTGGGTCAGGTAATGAAGGGACAGATCGAAACTATACCTACGGGTATAGAAGAACGGGAATCATGGGAGCCGGCCTGCAAGGTCGCAAGCCAAAGGTTTGACATTATATAGACAGATTGGCCAACATGATTGCAGATGTCCACAGCCTTGATATCAGATGAGCGTTGTAAAACGATGTGGAATGAGTTCGCGTTATCTTGACCGCTACATTAAATATCAGATGCCGATGAACAGTTCCCTGCCAGTGACCACAAAGACATTTTTCTACTTATGCCAGACTCGGATACGTTTACAGTCAGAGTCGATCCGGCGCAGCCAGCTTATGTTTAGTGAGACAATAGTTAACTCGAAAGTGACCGCATCTTTTTGCCAAACCGATTGAGGCCAAGAACCCGAGAACGAAGACTGAGGGTTTCAATAAAAAGGCGTAGACGCCCATCTCATCTTTCCGACGACACACAAAGATGGCCAGAGTGATGTACAAATAGGACACGCGGAAATCAATCACATATAAATGGGATTATGCATCTGACAGAAGCGTTGTAGAAACGGTAGAGAATCAATAGGTGCAAAATAGGCGACGAGTCTTCTATCCCAACGAAATCTTTCGTATCCTAAAGCTCTGGCCACGGGGCTTTCTAGGTTTCATAACCTCAAGTTTCGCGTTGACAGGAATCATTCGCTAGTGGATTTCAGAATGGCGAATACGGCGGTGGTGGAACATCAAGTAAGTGATCACTTGGTGAGGCTGTATGTTCTCTTTCATCACCATCAATGTTGTTGAGGAAGGAGCGCATAGATGGGGTGCGTTGCCTTTCATCATCGAAGCTGGTGGGGAAGGCGCTTCGGCGCGGGATGTTCCAGCGCTTGCGGTGTCGCCATATGAAAACGGACGCAGCGATTAGAACAAGAATGGCGCTGCAAATGACAGCTATTATCACGGCTGTATAGTTATGTTTTGATGGTGATGAGGCGCTTGTTGTAATAGCTGTTGGGGGGACTGGTCTATCAGAATACATTAGATGAAATTTAAATCAAGCCTCATCAGCTTACGCAGCGGTAGCCGTAGCAGACTCCGAGACTGGAGAGGTGGTTGAAGGAACCCTAACGGAGTCCATCAGATGTAAGTAATTGAATCGGGGAGAGCCAGCTTACGCAGAGGCTAAAGTAGCAGACCCCGAGACTGAGGAAAGGGCCCTGGTTGAATGAGAAGCTCTACCAGAGATCATCAGATGTAAGTAGTGAGGTCGAGGCTTGTTGGCTTACGAAAAGATCCCCCAACAGACACTGCAGAGGATGGACTGAAACATAAGGTTTAATAGTGTTGACTTGTACCGAAGGACAAAAGTACTCACTACCAGTTGTTAGCGCTTCGTCTACTTGAAAGAGTACACTAGAAGTGAATCATCGATGTTCAAAATTCAGAACCATCTTGCCGTTTGAGCCTCTTTCCAGATCTTCCCGCGTGGACAGCGCAGTTGCATGGAGCGTTGCGCACTCGACCGCAGGGATTTCATGGCATCGACGACGCCAGGCCACGGAAGCGGTTACGAAGAGCAATATCCCCAACAAAGCCAATGCAATCATGAAAGTCCTGATTCTGAATGAGTAACACACTCGTTGTTCAGACCGGATCTGGCTTAGGACGTGATATCATATTCGTCTGTCATCCTTTTTCTGTATGAATGTTAACGATTCCGAAGATGCTAGAACCACAGGCACCAACCCCACAGAGGAGCCAGAAATCTCTTCTGAGCAAGGCGTCGTTTCGCCGCAGAAACCTTTGAAGTGACCAACACCAGGTCCGACGGAATATGGTCCAGATTTGTTTGGTCTGTATCGCATTCTAATGCTGAGCCTTAATTTATTCGTTCCCCTTTGCCCCTGTAGCAGCATTAAACCCGTGAGATGTTCCCAGCTGGCACCTGGTGGATATCACAGCAGCACGATGTTGCTATGGTTTGTGACACGTTCCGTGGTGGCACAGAACCCCGGTGTTCCTGATTGGGACCGCATACCGGTTTTCTAAACTCTAAATCTAGAGACTTGCTGGGTCTGTTCCCTCCAATATCAATGTTTGTATTTTGCTCTCTTTCCGTGCTCTGCGTCGTGTTTTTGTCAGTCGTACGTCGTATCCCCTAGACCGCACGACTCACCATGGACTGCTCATAGTGAACAAGCACCAGTGCCGTGAGCACTAGTTTCGTTTTGACGTTGCGACCTTTGCTCTTCTCGAAGACAATAGAATGCTAAATATTTGTGGCTTTGCAGAGACGTTTCTGCGGTTGTGTCAGTCAATTTCTCTGCCCACGATTGTAGGCACACCGTTCATGTTAATTCTTCCGGTAGCTCTTCTCTCTCCCGTAGCGTCAATTTGTTCGACTCTTATTCACTAGATTCCTGGGTGACATTGGCTTCAAAGCAATCAAAGTCCTATATCCAACTGCCGCCGACCTGGAGCATAAATTTGTCAGATCTCTTATCGAAAATGCAGGTTTGGTCCACGGAAACGTCGACGCAATCTCCTTCGATCTGAACGTGCACTCTCAAGGCATCTCTCCTCGCCTCGACTTCCCCAACCTCCCAGAGATCATGGAGTCTGTCTGTCGCTGCACAACGAGGTGGCCGTCCCCGTTCGTTACCCTTGCACTGGGAACCTGGTGTTCTCTGCTTTCGCTGAGTCGCACTAAGATGCCATTAAAAAGGGTCTTTGCTCTCAAGCGAAGCGATGAGCAGAATTTAATCGAGCCGGGACGGTGATCAAGTTTTGAGCTATATTGTATACCTCTCTAGGTCTTAAGGACATCGGGTATGGCTACGAGAACCTCATCAGGGTTAGCAGTCAGAGTGGGCGCCGAGAAGGTCGGAGCTGCGTACGTTATCAAAATAGCTGACTGACACCAAGTTTGCAGCAAGCGGGTCCATACATCCTCCAGTGATTATTCTCCACCGCTGTTCAAGCATAGTTACCACAGACGCCTGCGTTTTGCTTCCTAAAGGCTGTGGCATATTGATGTAAACCTGCGGTCCGATGTTAGCCTAGCCTAATATACTCACTGGAGAACTCAAAACATACGAAGTCCGAAGATGATAAGTATCATCGTGTATCGCGTCGATTCTGACCTACCTCATATGCATCTGACAATTCACAGTAAATAGATTCGTTCGGAGGGAGTCAAATATAAATTTATGCTTTGCGGGCCTCGCCAGACAGAGCAACCATAATGCTGTGATAACTTTTGTACGATCGGAACCATGTTTTAGAAGATAAAACACGCACTAGTGAGGACTTATACGTAGGAATTCGCTGATTTTCATACATTCTCCCATAGTCGTTGGTGGATAAAAAGGGTATTCATCTGCACTTGTAGTAGACCTGTAACCGGTCGTCTTCCATATATGGGAGCAAGCTCACGATATATTCATAAGACGACCTGTACAACTGAGTTTAAATATAGCAGGTTCATTTTTGCTGACCACGCACCTTCCTAATAAGATGTAGCATCCAAAACGGGAAGGCTCTTGCAAGTGCCTTCGCGCATGTATTCCACTGCCGATAACACATAGCTCCCTCCGGTATTGACAAAAATAAAAGTTTCAATTCTGTATTTGTTGGCAACTGCATGCATAAGACTCTGAGCTCTACTACAAACGTTCTTAGCAGCGTTTTCTCAGTCATAGATCACCGTCAGTTGACCGTCAGTCTGCCATCACAGGAAGGTCCTGGAAGAAGACAATCCATATGGACATTTGCGCGCGGCCATCTTTCTGTCTCGACACGGGTACACCTCTACAAAAAACAATAAGAATCCAATCCCCTAGTCCCACTTTCTCTTTATCCCTGAGTACAGTGTTGCGAAACACTTCAACTTGAACATAGCTGTTACCCCAGGAAAGAAAGCGGAGCCGAGTCGTCAACATATATAGGTCGAATTTGTTGCTGAAATCTTGAATCGCGAATGAGACCGTTGAGACGAGGTACATGTCATGTCTGCATGCAGCGTAGCTCAGTCCTGGCCTCCGTAGTGGATTAACCCTAAGAGAATCATGATTTAGTACGATGCGTTAGTGCAAGAGCTCCAAGCCGCATGCAGCTTGTGTTCTGTGAGTAGCCTATCATCCAAGAAGAAGTTTTGAGACAACCGGGCGTTCGTTCGGAAGTAGCTGGAAGACGTAAAATCAAGTAACTTTGACAGTCGAGTTCATCAAGAGTCGGAGCGAAATTGCTATCTGAGCATCACGCAAAGCTTCGTAGAGTGTTTTTGTGTTATATAATGTTTTCATAACATCAAAGATTATCGTGGTTGAAAATGTGGAAGCACACAGCGGGAGAAAGACGTGGCGCAGCGCGAGTACACGAAAAGTATTGTTCAAGACGCGTGTTCCCGTTTTGGATGCTACATCTTATTAGGAAGGTGCGTGGTCAGCAAAAATGAACCTGCTATATTTAAACTCAGTTGTACAGGTCGTCTTATGAATATATCGTGAGCTTGCTCCCATATATGGAAGACGACCGGTTACAGGTCTACACTTGTAGCACGAAAAGGCCCAGCGATCTTGATTGCCGTTTCCAGAATCCGGTTGGGAAATTTGGGAGCGTGAGTTAGGACCATTGTCATTACACAGAGAATTAATCCACAAAAACGCGTAAAGAACGCGTAAACGGGCGCGATAGAGAAGCGAGTCGCAAAATCATGGCGTGGTGGTGTTGAAGAAGGAGTTCGGGCCGAAGAGTGACTGGCGTGTCTTACGTCATCATTGCTCTTTGCCTTCGTTTTGACGTTCACCTTCAACTCACCTCACACTTATGACAACCAATGCCTTGGGAATCGGCATCTATTGCACTTTCTCTCACGCTGTGAGTACTGATCCCCCAACCAATGACTCTCGCCAATTCAACGTTCAACGTTTCAACCCTTGTCCGAGTCAGTGCTGCTAATGAAGGAAGGGCGTGTTCAGGCAATCCTTTGTACGAAGAGACTCTTCCGTAGCAGTTTATACGTGAATATGCTCATATGCTGCTAGCAGTGCCGTCCAGATTAATTCCCAGAGGAAGATATTACTAACGGCCGACGTGGTTCTCGCAGCGCAGCGGCAATGATTGAACAGCGACTTTACGATGCTCTTACACGCTGTAAAATACCCTCTGTATGACTTCTGGGTGTGTACATGTGCGACGGTCATGGTAGGGATCATTGGGGGAGGGTATCGGGTGCGTTCATTTTTCTCTGCTGTGTCTATTTCCACTTAGCTCTGTGTTCTCCAGGCATCTCGTACTGCCCTGAGATATGGCTGCTGCACAAGAGCTTCGCTTCCACCGAGGATGGACATTATCCGAGCGTGAGAACCAGTAAATCCCAAGAAGATAACAGTGTATCACGATCCAGGGATAGCTTAAGCCTGCAAGACATACACAGCCGGCCACGTCCTTGTCCGTTTGCTGTACGACAGCTCACGGAAGGATTCTCACACAAATGTTCCACCGGCCCTCTCGCCTTTTTCACATAGACTGAAAAGAAAGGCCCCAGCCTCCTATCGCCGCGTTAATATGGCTCTTTGGCTGAGTAACCCGCCACGATACTGCATCTAGCCCCGTCGCCACATTGTGTCCAACATATCCATCTCAGCTCGTTCGCATCGAACCATTGCACAATATCATTTTTGTACGCTCATTGGATCCCGGTTTACGGAAACGCCGTCTTCCAAGTCTGCCATTGGCGGATCGAAGGCTGTCTTTGAGCGTGCGGCTCTTGGATACCAGAATACCAAAGAAATAGACGGTAAGCCTTGTTTATTATGTTCGGCGACAATGTTCTGAGGGCATCATGCTGTAGAAAGCTGTCTTCGAAGGCCTTCATTGCGGATAGTTCAAGGTGTTGGATTACGTGGGATGACGGTACGTACTCATTCGGTTCTGCGAAGTCAATAATCTCATCTGGCCAACGATGTCTCCCAGATTTATCCAAGAGCAATATTCATAAATGTACTATTTCCGTCGCCGTAACACTATGTCTCGTATCATGGTCCAAAGTGCGCGTATCCAAACCTCGGGGTTCTTGTTCTCAGCCGTTGACTGACCTTTCTTCAGCAGACACTCTTCCTCCTACTCTAGCATATACAATGGCTCCACACTATTCAGAGTTGGTAACGCAGAATTTGAGGACGTATGGATCTTAAGGATGTTACCGTGCGAGCAGGATTGGCGGACAAATGCAAGTCCAGGTCCATTGTTCATGGATTCAGCAAACTCACGCAGAAGCACGCGTCATTCCATGGTACGTTGTTTGTCGTCTTGTCGTCCGGCTTTTCATTATTGAATGTGCTCCGAATGCCACAAGAACAGAGGCTATTTCTTTCGGTGAAAGGTGTTTTTTGAATGGCGTTATGTACTATTACAATCGCGAGGCTGGATTGAAACAAAGTAAGCAGCAAAATGGTTTACATCTTTGGCAAAGCGACATGGGTACTAACTACGAAATTTACAGTATTATATACTTTGGAATCTCCACGGGAATAAGGAAACACGTAAGTGAGTCCCTACGAGAAACTAAACGACAACTGACTGTCGATGCTATGAGAAGCCCGATATCTCACATGTACTCGTGTACATTAAAACCACTGATGTGTTTTGAAGTCAGTGCTGGCAGTTCAGAAGGAGAGACGACAGTGGTTGACTCGGACCGCAAATTTCGAAACTTTGAGCTGGGAATGACTTGACATCTATTGCTGTACAAGAATACAAAGCTGGAAGATTCATCTTCAAACCCACAGGACAGAGAGATATTCAATCGTGATCCCACGGGAACTAGGAGGGTTGCCGGCAGACCGTCATTGGTTCGTCTGCCACCTACCACGGCGTGTACACAAATATCCCCATCTGCCGAAATTGTTCGGCAGTTGTTGTATATTCACCCTGCGTACAGCCTCCACGACGTCAGTCCAAAGTCGTTCGTTATGTTGAAACGGAAGTCACTCAGTGACCTGGCTCGTGGTAATTCGACGGCAATGACTGGCGGGACCGTCTCGGAGAAGATACCTGCCTCGTCATCTAACTTGCGAACAGAACCGCCTTCGACATCTTGTTCTGAGAGTAGTTCTGTGGATTCTGATGATACCTCGGATGGTTCTGACACGATGCTTTATGAGTTTGATCCTCCGAATTGGCCGCCAAAGGTAAGTCAGTCCGCAAGTACACAATGGCAACCTGATAGCGTGTTTCCAGGATGTCACATTTGCTAAAGTCACCATCTCGGCCTTTACTGAGACCGGCCAGGCAGAATCGTCCATAGAGGTTCCATTGCAAAGGTCCTACACCAGTCAAACTCCCGTTATACCATCCTCCCTTGCCGACACTCCCTGCGCTACCCTCGGCATTCAGGGGGTCTTAGATGAACTGAACGCGACCCTTAGAACGACATACACCCTCGACACCCCATCTCTTCCCTCCATTCTCGATGACTGTGTTGAGAAGAACTACAATTTTGGAACTGCGTATGGCCGTCTTCGCCAAATATGGTACGCTAACGACTGGAGCAATATCCGAGACAAACTCCGCAGACGGGAAGAGAAGGACAGGAAGCGCCGACAAGAAGCACTTGTAGATAAAGTTCTGATTGTCGAACCCTATTTGCCACCTCGACGTGTATGGGACCTGTATAGCAATCGTGTGGTGCCATGGTGGACTGTCCGCAGATACCCAGTGCCAATATCGCATGCATGGGTGGATACACGTGTCACGTGCCCATCCCGAAGGATGCCAGTCTTGACCTCCTCCGGATAGAGATGCTGAATCTGGGAGTGCAGTATATGTGGCTGGATGTCCTCTGTTTGAGACAGAAAGGGGGGACAAAGGAGGATATACGTGTAGAGGAATGGAAGCTGGATGTGCCCATAATCGGGCGGGTGTATCGCAATACATGGGTGGTGATCTACCTGAGTGGGCTAGGACTTCCTTTGAAGGAGGGCAACTTGGACAGTAAGAGGTGTTGGTTTAGACACGCATGGATACTCCAGGAGGTGGGCGAAGACAGGATCATTGCCGGGGATACCTCAGATGGACCGATGCATGCCGAGCCAATAGACGAGGACGGAAACTACGAGACTGGGCTGCTGACGAGGTTTCACAAGCAGCTAGGGTGTAGGCAGGGTTGGTTGGATTTATTCCGTCAACTGGCGGCTATGCAGAAGCGGGTGTCAACCAATCCCGTCGACAAAGTCGCGGGTCTCGCATTCCCTCTAATGCCGGAGACGATACCGGCATACCACGAGAGCGAGTCTCTCGAGGATGCATGGATGGCGCTGGTGAATTCAATGTACGCTAGGATGCGACTCGCGAGCGGCCTTCCTCTTGGCATATCCTGGAGTAGGACTCGGACGCAAGCAGTGGAGACCGACATGGGAGCAGGTCATGACGGACACCCTGCCAGTGGACCAGTGTTCTGTACTGGAGTATGTTGAGCATGATGATGAGACGGATGAGGACTCATTTGAAAGGTCTTGCATTGAAAATGGGCATGTGCGCGGATTGGATGTGGAATCGGCAGAAGGGGGGGGATCGATGCGGAGAGTTGGTCGTTGAGGGCGCGGACGGGATGCAGTACACATTTGCAATCCGTGTCACCCATCAAATCCCGATACCCGAAGGCACGTACACGTTACTCGGTAGCAATCCAGGATTAGACGACAACGACGACATATGGGGTCAATATTGGGCTGTTGGACTACGACTCCCAAGACAGAGATTTAAGAAAGTGTCGGTGGTCATGATGGAAGATAAGGAAGAAATTGAAAGGCTGGAGGGTCTGGGTATTGCTGCTAAGTTTCGCAATATTCTCGTTTGACTTGACTACCCACTAAGTGCTGCCAGGGTAGTCATCACGGTCTGGTGCGGAGAACATGGCCATTGGCGCGCACCTAGTACTGGAGGGAAAGTTTCGTGATATATGCTGGTGTTTAAACTATCTTCTTCCCATGCCGCTCCTAGCCGGCTCTCCGCGACTCCGAATCCGCTTCGTTTCAAATTATCCTTTGATTATCCTTGTTCCGAGAACAATTATCAAATTTATTCTCGACGTCAAAGCATCGACACAGCACCCGGAGACTCCATGGCAATTATTTAGGGCAGTTACCGCTTCCCGTTTCTTCAGTCCTCGACCTTGTTCTAGTAACAGACCGTAGACGTCTCTTAAATCTGTATATCGTGGTCTACCTTTCGATTCCGTACCTCTTAGCCGGTACCTCTTGGCGCTCAATGTGCATCATTTTCGTTCACGACATTGTCTAAGGTCCTGATCGCGATGTGTACAAAAGCCTTTATACTTTCATCTAAGCACAATGAAAATAACAGCCTGGACCGGTTGAAGCGCAAGTTTTTGAAATTGGCTCCAGTGGTGGTCTTTGTCTTTGTCGACGCCTTATATATCAGCGCTTAGCTTTTCCTATACTCACTTTCTCCCACATCGCAGCGCGACGTATCTTTATTTATATGGATTTCCAAGGTATGGCATCGGTTATCAGCCTCTGTATGTGCGCTGGAATTCTGTATGATCTTCCAGGAGCTCGCATTCATCTCACGACCAGCAATATTTCCTGTTCGATCTGTGGGTCGACCGGAGAACGTGAGGAGGTTATTCAATGCAGTGACACTATCTGATGATCTTTAGTCACAGATGTGCAGCGACTACGCGCTGAGAGATACTCGAAGAAGGACACATATGGCACGAATTTCGGGGATTTACCCCCGAGAGTACTACAAAAGATCTTCCTTGCACTCTTGGACGACAACGAGTTCAACTTCAGTGACACGAGCCAGGGTCCATGGATAGTCACCTACGTATGCAGCTCGTGGCGAGCTGCCGCTCTCGACTATCCATGCCTATGGTCCCATATCATTCTCGACGCTTCCTCATTCCGCGTGTATAGCAACCATCCCGCGGTATACTTGAAACCTCACTTTCGTCGTTCCAACACACCAAAATATCGTCGACGACATGACCCTCTGTCGCTGCTCTCCACCGTCCTCTCACGGGCTGACTCCCATGATCTGTCATTGCACGTCGATTACTCTACGGGGAATACCGATCTCGACCAATTATTTATGATGCGGGTGCTTCTCCTTCGGTTGGCGCAAAGGTCGCACCAGTTTCTCCAGATTCGAGAAACGTCTTGCTACGCTTACCGCGCTACATGGTGGACGACCTCTCTGTTATTTATGGAAAGTTTCCCAAGCTCGTGAGCCTTCACCTCGTGCTATGCAATGCCGCCAATGTGGGGAACACCGATGTGATCACAATATTCGAGATGGCGCCGATGCTGGCGGTCGTTACTCTACAAGGGTTTTCATTCAGTACCCAGATCTCGCTTCCCTTGTCAGCAGCCTGTGCATCTACACGACGACCGCAATTATGGATGTCAGGTCAACGCGGCTTTCCCGTCATGATCAGTTTCGTAGATCAAGGCGTGGAGCTTGAGTCTTGGTTTCAAGTCGGTAGATCACCTGTACTATGTGAATGACATGGCAATAATCCATTCCGCCTTTCGCTTTGAACCTCTTACTAGAAGTTTACTGGTAATATTTCCAAGACAAGCGGTGATTTCCGTTTACGGACGATCTCAGACTAAGCACGCGATCTCTTTCGCTTCTACCGCCACCATCAATGGACCAAAGAACCATTTGCGTCGCCTGTGAGGGAAAAGGATGTTTCCTTCAAAACAGTGTGTAATCTTTGTCTCTTCAATGCCTTATTTACTATTTAGTCTGAACACTTACATTCCAGAAACTCAAAATCAAATAGCCACTGATATCTGTGCTGTTATTTATTGCAACGAGGATCGCATGCGCCGGCTGCTTTCAGAACATGCAGAACTAGAGAAAAGAACCGAAGAACTTCGCGCACAGCTTGCTAGCGTGTCACAACCTACGCCCGGCATCCTCCTTCCCCCCGAAGTGCTCAGCGAAATATTCGGCCTTGCAATAGGGGGCGATTTTTTCAATGTGTCAGATATCAAGGCCGGACCATGGGCTTTCAGCTATATATGCAGCTCATGGCGATTCGCTGTATGTGGTGATCCGACGCTCTGGACCTCTATCCTCATCGACGACAGCTCTGCTTACGTCCCTACGTCTTCGACAAGTCAAAATCCGACCCTCTCGTCTATCATTAAACCTCGGAAAGATCCTGCTTCCTTGTTATCCGCCGTATTATCCCGTTCGAATCAGCGCGACCTCAATGTGGTGTTCAATATCTCTAACAACAGGGTAGATATCCAGACCAAGTCCACGGTTATAGCACTCCTACAGAAGGTCATGGAGCATTCAGCGCGATGGAAGGATATCAGTATCTGTATACCCTCTCAATTGGTTCTCATGCTCAACGCCGTGGAAGGCAACGTCCCTCGTCTCAAGAAGCTACACGTCGCTGTACCTGATGTCTCAGCTGTCCTCATGCCTTCGATAACCGCTTTCAAAGCGGCGCCAGCTTTGAAGGAGGTCTCTCTCGAAGGACTTGGTGCTGACAAGTTCGAGGGTCTGTCATGGTCTCAGGTGACGTCCCTAACGGATGTCCGGGAGAGTGCAGGAAGTTCCAGATCGTACACGGGTATCCTCTCATCAGCCCCTCATCTTCACACGTTGATCTTCAAGTACCGTTCCAAAAGCGATCTCTCGACGAACTACGAGGACTCCCTTGTCCATACCAGGTTGAAGTCCCTCACCGTTTCTTCCGACGTTTTCATGGCACAAGTTGAATTTCCGCAATTGACACACTTGACGGTGACGCCTCCCTCGCTAGACTACGATATCAATGATTACATCAATGCCTTAATCCCCGAGTCTGGATCTTCGCTCCAATTTCTCCATGTCGACTTTGCGATCATAGATACCGATTTTTTCGAAATCCTCTACTCTACACCAGGACTTGTTCATCTGAAACTTAACTATCCTCAGTGGTGCGATGCAGATACTGAAGACTTCGACAATTTCGCCCTGCATATGGCAGAGTGTTCGGACAGCGGGGAGTACGAAATCCTTCCGGCTCTGCAGTCGCTGGAGATCACGATACAGAAAGATGAGGATCATATACGGAAAGACGAGGATTATACAGCGACGTCTCCATTTGTCTTTATGGATTCCGACTTGGTCAACATGGTTGTATCGAGATGGAACGTCGGCGCATTGAAGTTATTCAGGTTTGAGGCTGATACTACGCGAATACTAGAGGATCTTGGCCTAGAAGATGTGGCTCGGCTTAGGAAGGTGAAGGAGGAGGGGCTCGGTATATCAGTTGTTACCACGTCGAAGGAGAGCTCCTATACTACTGGTCACTGGGATCTTCGGTTCGACCAGGAAGATCATCGTCGTGTTTACGTCTGAAATGTATTATTTCTCTGGCTACTCATCTTAGTTTCTCAAACGAAACCCTTCACCATAGATTACTTATATCGTGTATTTACCAGCTCGGAATGCTAGTACAATAGAACCTCGGCTAAAATGCAACTTTATACTGCTCTCCACGCTTGGTTTTCAAGATGCGAACACAACATTAGTTCTTTCTTCCAGCCTCGACCTTTCTTGGTTTTCGAAGCGCGTGGGGTCTCCAAGACGATATTGGATTATTGGTAGGAGTCACTCTATGTTACGCGACGCGGGACCGAATCACGTGGGCGTGGCGACAAATTCCGGGGCTTCCATTTCAAATTACAACCCAACCCTTATCCATCACCCATCCACCAGTGACAACTGCCTTGGAAGTGTTCAAGTGCGAAGCGCTTCTGGTTTCATCAAAACCAGATATGATCACGCTTAGGATCCTGGCTTACAGCTCTTGGTTGCAGTTTCGGGCACACACACTGGATCTGTGCATTTGAACGTTATCCGCAGGCTTTTTTTGCGATACGTGTTTGACTATGTACCCTTGTCTCGCAGTATTGCTACCCGACAGACTTGTGCTGCGAGGGCGTCGTACAATGGTAGCCTCCGGGTGGCGCTTTGCCTTGATGCACTGGTGAGTCATTCTTAGTACGACGGCACTAGTGATAGACGATGACACAGTCACGTTTAGCATAGGCGCTTGAGCTCCCTCCACGTATGACTCATAGGTGTTAAACAGCAGTCGTACACTGCCTTCTTCTCTGTATGACTCGAATGCTGTCTACTCTGCTTACTCGCTGCCGCTATTCCTGAGCTTCCTGTGTTGGGCTGTCGAATACATCTATGACTTGTTCTGACTCGGGCGTGGAAGCTTATACTTAAAATGGGTGGGCCGGGGCTTGTGCGTTCTACTTATGCCTTCGTACTACCCTCCGCAATTACCCCAACGATACTGGGGACCTGGATGTTCCTGGCAAGCAGGCGAGATATGCCTTGTTGCCTATGTCGAGAATCGCCGGCAGATGGTTGCTGCGTATCTGTGTCTTGTTCCGCGTACGTCTGTCTGCTTGATTCGTGTGATTATTATTCTGATTGTTTTGT
The DNA here is from genome assembly GCA_030435635.1 of Armillaria borealis. Taxonomy (NCBI): domain Eukaryota; kingdom Fungi; phylum Basidiomycota; class Agaricomycetes; order Agaricales; family Physalacriaceae; genus Armillaria; species Armillaria borealis. The sequence goes on from JAUEPT010000096.1 coordinate 70,994, forward strand.
AGATATTAGCAATGGCGCCAATGACGTGAGTTTTGCTTCAATATTGTCTTGTGTTCGTCGGTGTTGATGCGCTTTATCGATAGCCATTGAACCCGAATTTCTGGAAGCCGTGTGGGCTCCTACGATAGTAATATCTGTCGAATGATGTACGAGCTCTTTCCTCGTGTTTTACTCTCGTATACTGATGCTTTTCCCAGCACGAATAACCATTACGACGCATGCTCGGCATGACGCTCACCCTTCTCATCACCTTGTATCACCTGCTGTATCATTATTCATCGCTTTCGGAACGGACTTGCGGATCATGGAATGTTTTCATCCTTGACATATACGGCATATCATCATTTACACAGTGTAGTTTATATCTTTTCTTATTCGCATTAGCTATATCCCCTTAAGTAGTGTACTAGAGCACCATATATCCCTTGCTGGTCATCCCACGAACCATTATTATAATAGATAAATCCTTCTCTACAGTACGATGCCTTTGGATATGAAGATAATCATTACAGATTGTTCCAACACGGGAAGTGGCAGGCTCTTTCAGTGCATCGATATCTGAAAGCATGGCACGAGCGATGTGGTAGCATGGAAATCGCCGATGATGATTGATGCTGATCGGCACCGAATACACCGTCATAGGGATCCAAAGTTCTGCTCCCGCTCCCGCTCCCAGCGAGCAATGAGTTTCTACATACCGGTGAGCAGGCATCGAACGACTACCAGGTTATGCTCTCGTCGCGAGATCCTGAACATGGAGCCATGACAGGAAAATAAAAGCCATAGTCTTCGCGCTGATTTTCAGTACCTTGTGTCTAAACTCTATCAATTCGGTATGCTCCATTACCTCCCATACCGTTGGTATCAAAAGCTTATGTCCAACATCTCACAGTGCGATCTACCGCACGATTGAACTCGCAAGTGGATTGAGCGGAAGGATGATTTTGACTGAGGTTTACTTTAATATGTCGCGTTGTTTTGATCAATACGTCGATTTTTGACTGATTCTCGCGATTCTAAGATGTTTTGGATGGGGCCATGGTGGTGTTGGCTATTTACACTTTGAATTTTGCACACCCTGGCTTCTTGGCGGGCCGCACCATGGGAAGAAACCGGAGCACTGTAGATGCAGAGAAGAAAAGACATCGCACTGCTTGGCACACCGTAAATATAGACTGGTCGTCGTGCGGTCGATGGGTATCTATTTCGTGAACGCGTATGCCTGTCAGATTCTCTGTAGCTTTCGTTAGACGCACATATACTATCAAGCAACCCACCCTTTGCATTCCACGCAGGTCCGCAGGAATTTATATGGCTAAAACAATTCATTCTGAGGCAAGGAATTGTTGAGTATTCGCGAACGTCTGGCCTGTACTACGGCTGAGATAGTTACAGTGTCTGATTGGTGGTTAATGTCTTCGTCCAAAGCCCAGAATGACCGGAAGTTTGTACACCGTATTCCCTGCGAAAATTTGCGCGGTTTCCCAATGAATCTGTGAGTTGTTTCTGATAACTCTGATCACCGTGACCTTGGAAAAATTGGTGCAACAGCTTTGGAAACATGTCTATAATAAAATTTGATCCATCTCGACGCTTTTTGTATTATCGTCCACATAAGTATTCTACTCCATGATATTTCTTAATTTCTGCATATTTGGAGGAAGGGTTTGGTTAGCTGAATTTGGATCTCGTTATGAGAAATTAATCCGAATCACCGCTTCTCTGGTCGTAGTATAACGGTATGAACAGTTCAGTAGTAGACAGGTTCGAGTCCTGCCCAGAGATTCCGCTTTCTTCCTGCCGGTTTTTTTTCGACGACAGCTTGGAACGCTCGAGATAAATTCTTCCTGGAATAATCAGACTGGCACGACATGAGCATTGAGCATTGCACAAAACTGGCGCAAGGGGGAAGCCGTTTGATCTTGAGCAGGTGCCGCGGCATCTTCGGCTTCGGGACCAAATTATCTGCATTTAAGCTTATTTTCCCACCAATTTTCGGGCGAACTGAAATTAAGCCTGATCACTTCTTGCTTCTGCACCGTCACCATCCTACTCCACGGTCCATGCGACTTCAGCGTCGTTCTCAAATTGTTTGATCCATTTGACGATGCCGGCAGCACCCCAATCATTTCCGACGTCCACCTGCGCTCCGAATTTTCTGGCTCCAGTAGACCTTTTATGACCTTTGCTGGCAAGTTGAATGGTTCAAGGAACGGTGCGTTGGTCGTGATTTATTCCCGATGACTTCGAGTATACTGAGAAGCCCTCCATTGTGCAGCGTGCAGCCTCAACGACGACTACAAGTGCGGTTCCCGCTGCTAATCTATTCTCGGTCATCCATGCATCACGGACTATTTGTGAATCACGCGAATAGCAAAGGCAAAACGGCACGATATGGATGATGGCCGGCATTTTGTACGCATAAATGTTTCTACTATGCCGTACTATTCTTACCTTCAGATTGCAGCACATGTCTCCTCGCACCCGTCCCACTTCTCTCTCGGAGAATGAAAAAAAAACATACCTCGTGTCATCCCCATTCCACTCCATTATTCGGCTGGCCAAGCTAAGATTGACCTGTCCTATAAAAACCATGAGAGACTACCGCGTTTCCAGCTCTTGTTTTTCCTAAGGCTATGGATTCCGCCACTTTAATTTCCCGCCTACCAATCAGCCTTTACGGTTACGTCCCCGAGCGAACTGGCGTGTATCGTCTTCTTGGTCTTTTTCTCAATATCAACCGGTAAGCACTGTCTGCTCTTTCTCTTCTCTGATACTGATTTCGTCTTCAGCTCTTCATTTCTGCCAAGCAGTCGCTTTTCGCCAAGCATGGGTCTTTCCTACCATGTTTTATGTGTGGTGTTGCTGAGATTGTCGGATGGAGTTGTCGATTGTGGTCAAATAATGATGTTTTTCTCTTGCGATCGTTCGAAGTCCAGTGCGTTCGTCCGTCCTTCGTATTGACTTTTCTTTGATCGTGGTTGCCTAGGTACTTTTGCCTCATGGCTGCACCGATTTTCCTTTTCGCTGCAAACATTGTGATCTTTGTTCGGATTGTTCAGCGGTTGGGTCCATGGTACAGCCCCATCAAGCCTCGATACCGTGAGCTACATATTGTCTCTTCTCTGTGTATTGCTTCTCTCATATTTCATCAGACCTGATCATTTTCGCCTTGTTTGTGAGCATTCTGGCATTTACAGTACCATTCGGCCTGCTGAGTCGAATCGTAGACTGTGGTTGCAGCTATCCTAATGATAGTCGGTCTCGGCATCGCCCTAGGGGCTGTTCCTCGCTTAGATTTGGACCAGGTCAACACGGTACGCACGCCCGTTTCACTGCACTGGCCAGTCATTCTGATAAAAAGATAATAGGGTGTCAATGTCATTTTGGCTGGCGTCGCCGTTCACCTTGGTCCGTACATCTTACTCCCCATCTACCTTCACTGCTGAGCATTCCTCTCAGCCGCTATTGTCTCGTATTTTGTCTTCTCTGGATTCTTCTTTATTCAACATTCCCTCGACTCGCCCAGTAGTGAAGCAATGGAAAGCTCTCAAGGAACGATCATTCCCCGTGCACCATGGGACAAGAAGGTCCTTGCGTTGAGCGTGGTCCTGACGTTGGATATGTTATGTATCATTGTTCGGTGAGGAGCCATTCGTGAGAATCGTGCGAGCCGGAGTAATAACCCATCTTCCTAGCACGGTATACAGGACCCTTGAGCTCAGCTATGGAATATTTGGGAGATACATGGTCACGGAGAGGTTTGTCGGTAGGTCTTCCAGTCCTGTTCCAGTACACATCGGTTGATGATTACTTGTAGTTGCGATGGATGCCTCGATGATGGTGACGGCGATGGTGCTATGGAACCTTGTGCATCCAGCCCTATTTATGAAGCGACGCATTGATACCGAATAGACACCCTATGCAACGATACCCCTATCGGCAAATGAAATGCTGACAAATCATCTTACTACGATGGAAGTTTGGATCCATATGCGCCCATATTTGTGAAGACGCCTGGTGCCCGAGCAATCAAAAACCGTGTTTTTGGCTAGGAAAAGTGATACGACGAGCCCAAATGAGCCTCGCCTCAGGCGGGTCCATTGCTTTCGCGGGAATTCTTAGCTTTTCAGCGTCAAAGCTCCAGGCCCATAGCCGGGTGGCAGCGCGGCATGGTTGCTTGGACTGCGTCCTATAATTTTGTGTCCTTTACTTGCATATATGCAAATGTGCCACCGGTTTTTTGTCCGGATAGCAACTTGGTCTTTGTTGGGGCTTGGGCCTCGGGCCACAGCTCTGAGCGCTATTTGTTTAGGATTCAGCATATATAGGGTTCGACATCATTGTTACGCGTCTTCCACCTTCATCTCCCTTATTCCAAGGTTCGCTTCAGTCAAATCATGTGTTACCTGGTGCGTACCACCCCGCTATGTTGTATATGAAAGCTGATCCTTTCACAGTCATACATCGACTGGACGTCTCAAGAATTCCTAGATCGTATCCCGGTCGCTGCTCGACCTCTGCTCAATGTCGAGCATTCGACGCTCTCTACCGTCCAGCCCATCATCAAACGTTACATGTGTCGTCTGAAGCCCCCTAAACACAACCACGGGATATCTTCTTCTCCGAGAACATCGTTGCCTCTCTCTGTATCCGAACGATGTGCACTTTTATGGATGGCCATTGTATCAAATGCCACTCTTCCTTTCTGGAAATGATTCGCTCGCGCAAGGGCATGCAATGGATCATGGAATGGTCCACTTTCTTCCTCGAAGCACTTCTTGGCGACACCCCACTGAACCACAAGACGTCCCACGACGAGCTGGAATTCCGCTCTGACGCTGTGGACGCTGCGGTGACGCTCCTTTGCCAGTGCACCGCGTATTCAGAGACGACAGCATTCGTCTCCTCGTCACCTTTGGCGAAACGGCTCGTTCCGCGTATTTTCGATGCATGGGTGACGTTCAACTACACGCCTCTGCCCCGGAGGCTCGCTATATCATCCCTGGTTGTACTTGACCATTACATCCAAGACCCAGCGCTCAACGCCATCTTCACTGATACAGTGCGTGAAGCACCCCTCGATACAGTATCTCACATCCTCCCGAATATTGTGGAATACGTCAACGCGTACCCCCGGGGTGCCACCCAGCCTTCGCCACCCGATATGTACAGCTCGAACGTCATGCTCATCATCAGGCTGTGTAGGTGCGACGACGAGTTCAGGGATCACCTCCTTGAGCAAAATATGCTGGTGTGGATATGTCGTGGGTTCGCTGTGATGACCTCCCCCGGACTCCCACCCCCCTGCGAACTTCGTGTATGTTCGCCGAGCTCAGTCCCTTCTGCTCGTCCCTCGAGTTCATCTACACGTTCCTTCTGCCCCCCGAGACCAGGGTGGAGCTCCTCGAAGTAGCGCTCCGGCACCGTCTCCTACAGTCCGTCGTCCGAGCGATCAATCTTGCAGACTGCTTCGCACCGCTGATGGGCATTTTGGAGATGCTTACTGAGTATGGGGAGAAGAAGCCGGTGTTGGTGAGGAAAGCGATGAATGAGATTATCCGTGGAAGGTTAGACGTGAGGGAGGATTTGCCTCTGGATCATACGCTCCATCCGTCGTTCCAGAATGGTCTGGTGAAACAACGTGATAAGGCTTGGGAGGCTTGGGGAAAGATGAAAAAAGCTATCATTGGTGATAGGGATCTCCTTGAGAAGTGTACGAATCCGAAGGTCTGTTCCGATGATTCTTCCTTTGAGCTTATAACTTATTTCCTTTCAATGGTAGTGTTCCACAAAGCCGCGTAAGGCAAAACTGCGGAAATGCTCGCGATGCTTGGAGCTGGTGGTGTGCTCGCAGGAGTGTCATAGGATGGCATGGGATGCAGGACATAAGTACCAGTGTCGGACGGTTCGGAAAGGAGAGATCTTGTGATACTTTGTTGCATCTGAGTGCAATTTGAAGCTATATGGCCTCTTCCTAGCGGTGGATTCTAAAATCAGTGTATTTTCTACGTGTATCTATCATTAACCGTATTATAATCTACCCGGTCCTATCTTGTGATAGGCATCGTGTACAAGAACTATTTCAAGCACAGTCTATATCAACAAAGAAATCATATACAGTCCTATTCGTGTTGAAGCATCAGGAGGGCGAAGACGGGCGCACTCGTATCGCATAATCCTTTGCATCACTTTCTTTTTTCAGCACTTGAACACGATGCCCTATTTCCTGTAAATTCATCAAGCTAGCCCGTGTTTCTTCCATTATCTCTGGTGCAGGATAACTGGTTCCCAACAACACGTCCTCCAAATCCATTTGACGACGACACTCGATCATGTCGAGCAGAGCACGCTCATCCACCCTGTGCCGCCACACGAGTTCCAATGACTTCAGGCGAGGTAGTAAGTACGTGTCATTTGACAGTGCCTTAATGAACTGGTTTGAGATGGGGTAGTACGGCGCAAACAGTGGATCGATAGGTATCCCATAGAGGCACGGTACGGGTTCATGGATAACAAGCCCGGTAAGGCTCGTAAGTGGTGCTAGGATCGCCAGGACCTGGGTTATTCGCATAGGGATTTTATCGAGAGTGAGTGAAGATAAGGAAGGGGAGAACTGCAGGAGATTTTCTATGAATGAAGCGCAGAAAGGATAGCGCATGTAGACCATTTCGGCTGCGTCGCTCTCGTGTCCGTATATCCCGTTTTTGTGATACGATATCTTGAGATGAAGGAGGTTGGGAAAGCGGAAACGCTCCCCAAACCAACGAATGTTGTGTGTATCGACATTTATGTCAAAGGTTAAACTACTGATACTGCTGATTTGGTGCACTCCTGGCATCTGGGACAAACCGGGCAGTGGTTCGGTGTCGCCTTCTTTCCGTTTCATTGTGGTGGTAATGATTAAATTTCGAGCGTTTTTGAAGAGGGGGAACCAGCAAAGGGCATTTTCGCAGATAATGGTTTCGACGTTTGTGCTTCACACACCGAGATGTCGGCGCATCTTTAACGGGCGACGGAAATTTGTGTCGGCCGCATTGAGCCGCGTGTAGAAGGTGCGTAGCAAGGGCATTGTTGGCTCTGTTTCCCCAAGTTTGTAGAAATGTTCAAGGAGCGTGTGCCCGACACTGAGAACTTCGAGGCTATCAAATGATGGGGTACTGCCAATGAGACGGTGGACATATCACGGACACAAGTCCGCCGAGAATAAATTCAAGTTCCCCCATCGCCGAATTCTCGTATGTATGAGATCTATGCATGGCAGGGCATCGCGGTCCATGTAGTAGTCGCCTTGCACCGTGACGGAGAGTTTATAACTCCCTGCACGGTGCAGTTGGAGATTCAGTAGATCCACTTTGGCGGCGAGCCACCGTCGTCTATAGTCGGCTGAAACAGACACCTTGTGCCACTTGAGGGCTGTGTCGATCTGTAGGCATATGTCGACTTTGGACCACAGCTCAGGAAAGGAAAGAGCGACGGATCTCCATCGTCGGCAAACGAAGGACATCTGCAAAATGGTGTATAGCGCTGAATGTTTGGTCTCCGCTGCTGCGACGCCGGCAAAAATTAAGATAAAAATGTCGTCAGATAGTAGGCTGTTGATTGGAGCCTCCTGAATCGTCAGGTGGCAGGTTATCAAAGTGTCAAGGAAACGGACCTCGTTCATTTTCTATATATTATCAGTGTCCTGTAATAGAGAGTCGACTGGTTGACCAGTGCCAAACTTGGACGGGTCCAGGGCGAAGCAATGAAGGTTAGTAATAAACGACGCTACTTTGAAATAGAACGCGTCGCGCTATGGTCACGTTTTGACTTACGTCAGCTTTACGTCGGCACCAAATCAAGACTCAGACCGTGATTGCCATTACGCCGCACAGTATCGCGGCGTTTTCATGACTTTCATCAAGCAGCCCCCTCGAAAGAAGATCAATCGATTTTGCTCGCATAGCCAGCTGTACTTAATTAAACATTGGTACCGCTATGTACAATGCCCAGGCTCGCATGATGCATCCAGATTCCAGAGACTTGCCATTCATTACCCGAATGCTTTTCCTAAGTTTCCCAGCGATATTACACAAACTCCTACCCCATTGACCAATTATACGTTTTCGATACGAGGCTCCGTCATTGCGAATGAGTTCTCTAACACATTCATCAGTATCACGCGAACTGTCTCGTTTTGTGATGCACATCAGATATCTGACGTCGAGGCTGTGAGCATCTGCAATCATTTCGTCCTGTCCGTCTACATAATCCCCAGTCTTTGGTCCGTGAACTTGATGGCTGGCTCTCATGATTCTCCTTCTGTTCCATACGTAGGTCAAATCCTGATACTACCTCTGTGTCCATTGATGGCCTGACTTACCATCAATAGATCGCTATTCACGTGTATTCTGCCAGTTTTCTCTCGTTATTACAGTTCCGACCCAGTATCACCCCCTAGTCAATGCCAGTACTTCGGTACTTCTGACTTGGAGCCCGGATGACCCGTCTCGTTTCTTCCTTGCCGTTCAGCGAATATTTTCGCCGAATTCCAATGTCACTTCGTTCATATAGCCGGTGGAGAATTTCACTGCGACTCGCAATGTATCCGTTGTCTTCGAATCTGCAGGGTGCGTCCTTGAGAACTATCCAACGTATAACTGACAAATGACCGTTTCTGCAGAAAAACTTTCATCGAAGCTGTTGAGGATTCAGCCTACCCCGACTGGTACTCGTTCTTATTTCTCCGATCTTACTTACTATATTTAGAACGTTACCCCTAGTACCGTCGCATATACCTTTCGTTTCGCCCCTCTTTGCACCTCAGCTGTTCACTACGACTACGTGTGACTGACGGAGGTGTGTATATTGTTTCTACTATCCACTACTACTTGTTTCTTACGCTACATCTTATAGCTGTTATTATTCTAACAGAAGCCATAAAAGCCGGTCCTACCCAAGCGTCAGTGGCCATTCCCGTCTAACAGACAATATTCATGAGAAACGTCAACGTCACGTTTGCTCAAAGTGAACCCTTTCAGTGAAACTTTCAGGTAGATGAAGGTCCGACAGGTGACATCTCGTTATTACTCTTACGCTTCGTTGTCAGTCAAGACCACTGAATCTTGAATTGACTTTTGTATTTCAATTGTAGTGTTGCACAAAGTCGCGTTAGGCGAAACTGCGGAAATGCTCGCGATGCTTGGAGCTGGTGCTCGCGGGAGTGTCAGAAGATGATATGGGATGCAGGACGCAAATACCAGTGTCGGAAGGCTCGGAAAGGAAAGATTTTGTGATACTTTGTTGCATTTGAATGCGATTCGAAGCTATATGGCCTCTTCCTGGCGATGAGGTCTAAAATCAGCATGTCTCCTACGCATATCTATCATTAAAAGCATTATATAATTGTGATATGCATCGGTTACAAGATCTATTTCAACTTTTCAAGCACAGTCTATATCAACAAAAAAGATATATACAATCCTGTTCATATTGAAGCGTCAGGTGCGCACAAACGGGCGTGCTCGTACCACAAAATCATTTGCGTCACTTTCAATTTTAAGCACTTGAACACGAAGCCCTATTTCCTGGAACTTCTTCAAGCCAGCCCGTGTTTCCTCCGTTATCTCTGGTTCAGGGTATCTAGTCCCCAAGGACACGTCCTCCAAATTCATTTGACGGCGACACTCGAGCATCTCGAGCAGGGCACATTCATTCACTTTGTGCCGCCACACGAGTTCCAATGACCTCAGACGGGGCAGTAAGTATGCGTCGTTGGTCAATGCCGCGATGAGCCGACCTGAGATAGGGTAGTACGGCGCGAACAGTGGATCAATAGGTATCCCATTGTGACACGGTACAGGTTCATGGATCACAAGCCTCGTAAGGCTCGTCAGTGGTGCCAGGATCGCCAGGACCTGGGTTATTCGCATAGGGATTTTATCGAGAGTGAGCGAGGATAGGGAAGGGGAGAACTGCAGCAGATTTTCTATGAATGAGGCGCAGAAAGGATAGCGCATGTAGACCATTTCGGCTGCGTCGCGAGCGTGTCCGTATGTCCCGTTTTTGTGATACGAAATCTTGAGACGAAGGAGGTTGGGAAAGCGGAAACGCTCCCCAAACCAACGAACGTCGTGCGTATCGACATTTATGTCAAAGGTCAAACTGGTGATACTGCTGATTTGGTGCACCCCTGGCATCTGGGACAAACAGGGCATTGGTTCGGCGTTGTCTCCTTTCCATTTCATTGTGGCGATGATGATTAAATTTCGAGCGTTTTTGAAGAGGGGGAACCAGCAGAGGGCGTTTTCGCAGATAATGATTTCGACGTTCGTGCTCCACGCACCGAGATGTCGGGGCATCGTTAGCGGGGGGTGGAAATTTATGCCGGCTTCATTGAGTCGCGTGTAGAAGGTGCGTAGCAAGGGCATTGCCGGCCCCGTTGCTCCAAGTTTGTAGAAATGCTCAAGGTACGTGTGCCCGACACTGAGACTGCCAAGACTATCAAATGATGAGGTATCACTGATAAGACGGCGGATGGCTTGAGAACACAATCTCGGGGAGAGTAAATCCAAGCTCCTCCATTGCGGGATTCTCGTACGTATGAGATCTATGGACAGAAACCGGGTATCACGGCCCATGTAGTAATAGTCGCCGTGCATCGTGATGGAGAGTTTATAGTTCCCTGCACGGTGCAGCTGCAGACTCAGCAGACCCACGCTGGAGGTGAGTGGCCATTGCGTGTAGTCAGCTGGAGCAAGTGTACCGGGTGGAAAATATTCCTGGTGCCACCTGATGGACCTGCCAATCCGTCGATTTATGTCGACTTTGGACCACAGCTCAGGAAAGGAAAGAGCGACGGTTCTCCATCGTCGGCAGACGGAGGACATCTGCAAAATGGTGCACACCGCGGGATGCCTGGTTTCTACTGCTGCGACGCCAGCAAAAATCAAGATAAAAATGTCGTCAGATAGTAGGTCGTTGATTGGAGCCTTCTGAATCGTCAGACGGCAAGTTATTAGAGTGTGAAGGGAACACACCACGCTCATGCTCTCCATATTATCAGGGTTCTGTAGTGGAAATTTGACTGGTTGACCAGCGTTGAACTTCGACGGATCCAGGGAGAAGCAATGAAGGTTAGTAAACGCCGCCACTTTGAAATAGAAAGTTACGCGTCGCGCTATGGTCACGTTTCTGACTTATGTCAGCTTTCACGGCAGCAGCTGCCAGCCACTGTCAGACTCAGACTTCCATCATTATCATCATTACACGGTACAGTATCACGGCGTTTTCATGATTTTCATCAAGCAGCCCCTCGAAACAAAATCAACCGATCTTGCTCGCATAGCCAGCCGCGCTTAATTAAACATTGGTACCGCTATGTACAATGTTGGTACAATGCCCAGGCTCGCATCCAGAGACTTTTGCCATTTATTTCCCGAATGTTTTCCCCAAGTTTCCCAGCGATATTACACCGAAGCTCCTACCCATTACATAACCAAATATACGTTTTCGACGGCATTGCAAATGAATTCCCTAACGCAATGATCAGCACAACGCGTTTCGTGATGCTCATCAGACATCTGACGTTGAGGCTGTGAGCATCTGCAATCATTTCGTCCTGTCCGTCTATATAATCCCCGGTCTGTGGCCTGTGAACTTGACGGCTCGCTCTCATGATTCTCCTTCTACTCTATGCGTAGGCCAAATCCTAATGTTTTACTGTCTGTTGATGACCTGACTTACCTTCAACAGATCGCTATTCACGTGTATCCTACCGGTTTTCTCTCTCTCCATTACAGTTCAGACACAGCCTCACCCCCTAGTCAATGCCAGTACTTCAGTACTTCTGGCTTGGAGCTCGGACGATCCGTCTAATTTCTTTATTGCCGCTCGGAGAAGTAATACATCGGATGTGACGAATCTGAACTTCACGTCATCCATACAGCCGGTAGACAACTTCATTACGAATCGCGACGTTTCTGTTGTTTTCCTATATGCAGGGTGCGTCCTTGAGAACTATCCATCGTATAACCGACAAATGACTATTTCTTTAGCCTAACTTTCGTTGAAGCCATAAAACCCGATCCAAACCAAGCGTCAGTGGTCGTTCCCCGAGACTAGTAGACAGTAGTCTCACAGATAATATCCATCAGAGACGCCAACATCACGTTTGCTCAAAGCGACCCCTTTCAGGTAGACGAAGGTCCGACAGGTGTCATCTCGTTAGTACTCTTGCGCTTCGCTGTCAGTCAAGACCATTGAATCTTGCCTCTCAGGGCATCTCACACTCGTGATGCAGACTTTTCCTCACCAACCCCCTCTGCGTAGGTTGATAATAAACTTCGATGCCATTGCATCTGATGGATTCTGATAGAACGGTCTCTTCAACAGTTAGCGCATCAACAGCTAGCGCATCGGCTACATCAGCTACATCAGCTACACCGTCGAAACATGAACATAAAGCCGCAATCATAGCTGGAGTCGTTTGCGGAGCTTTTCTTCTCTCCCTAATTACAACAATCCTCCTCATATGGCGATATCGCAAGCGCCGGAGCCGAGCCCCTTCGCGCGCCTTCCTCAATGATCTCGATGATAAAAGGCAACCCAGGACCTCACGGAACGATCAGCCACCGAATGATCCACCGCCGGCATATTCGCCACGCATCAGCCGAGCAGCATCAAAATTATTTCGTTGGGCTCGAGGTGACGATGATTCCGTGGCTTCGAAGACCCCCTGAAGGTTTAGATATTAAAAGAATTCTCCTGTGGGTGATGGTGTGTTCCCCTTTAATCTTGTCGTCACTTCTATCTAACAGATGGTAATAGTAACATATAGTTTTGATTTATTTTGGACAGACCAGTTAACATATCGCTTTGGCTATACAATTTTCGTGGGTAACTTAACCTCCATTTCACCCACAGCCCCCAAAACACAGGACTATGAATGGTCGCATGTTGCTTGGTCCGTATGCAAGCGTCACATCAGCCTGATGCCGATCCACGATGAGCCTCGCTAACAATTATTTATCGACCAAGTGGAAGCTGAGAGGCTGGACCTCCTGGTATATGCTGTCGACCATCTTCCTCCATGCCAACTGAAACTGTCAGATCAGCCATCCTTCTCTACTACTCAGTCGTCCCGGCAAACGATGACTAGATCTGGTAGACTCGCCTCCCAAGGAGAGATTGAGCAGTCACCACGAAAGTTCCCAGTCCAGAAAGGCTGGCAGAAAGTAAATCGAGACCTGATAGATTATCCGCCTCCTTCGTTGATCTCGAGTAATCATTTGTATGTTGGCTTCGTTACCGACATCGTGCGGTACCGTTTGCCCCTTGTGGCAGCTTCCAAGATCTTCTTGATCAATGATAAATTCGACGGCCACATCATGATTCAGTCGGCCCCGTCTCTCTGGTGAAAGTGGTAAATCACCGAAGTTTCATCGAGGTTACTGATCCATCTCAGGTCAAGTCCGTGGCCGAGGCTGATAATGGCAGGAATCCGTGCATCGCGGGTTGCGAGCCGAATCAGAGAGATAGTGTTAAATATAACATTGTTAAGTTCTAGGAGAAAACATGAAATAAATAATACGAGAACAGAGTGGTATAACCATAGCGTGGTATTGGCTTTCAAAAATGGGTAGCATGCCGCCGGGAGGTAGGAAAATCTTACATATCTATCTATCTATTTAAAGGTCCGCCGAAGGCGTGCTATCGTATATGGAGCAGAGTTGATCCCATTGATCTGCGGGAACGTCAGCGTAACGTCCAAGACAGGAGAATCAGCAATACCAGTCGGATCTATCGTGCTGTTCCAGTTCTCTGTGGCCTCTGCGAAAACTACGGCAAGTCCGCTGCCGGAGAGGGTTAACAATTTGAACAAGAAGGGAACAGAATCACACGCACGCCTCCAAATGCCAATCAATATGGCTACAGAGAGACATTAGTACATCATCAACCTGAACCGGTAGAAAAATACCGACCAGTGAAGGAACCAAGGTCCGGGGTTATCAGTCGTGAACCGGATGGTAACATTGTCGCCCAGGACACCGATGTTGACGACGTCCCGCCTCACAGGATTCGCGTAGTTGTACACGGTACTACCAGCGCTGCGGACGACATCGAACGTGTGCTAATCGTAGGACTTTCTTGAGAACATGGAGCGAAGAACGTTTTATTGAAGACTTACGCCATGTAAATGGAACGGATGCTAGAAGAAGTATTAAAAGTGGCATCAGAAGATGTATTATTGGTGCGATAACAAGTGAACTGACCCCTCCACCTACGATACCGCCTGGCATAGAAATTTCGATAGTCGAATTCGCCGGCAATGGGAAGACCGAGCCCTCGGGGAGAAGGTCGCTCGCGCTCTGAGCACCACTCAAAAGCTGCAGAAGAACAGGGGTTGTCGGGGGGACGAAATGGGCACCGTTGACTGTGAATGTGCCCGCTGTCGTCTGCAAAACAATTCAGTATGATAGATATAGGAAATGAAATGAAGAAACTTACAAAAGCAAACGCCAGGTTGAGCGCGTAGTCGACGCCGCCGATTTCGGGGGTTCCGGGCTATATGAGATTTAGTCCACGTTCGAAGGGAGTATCAGTCAGAAGGGATTGAACTCACAGCTCCAGGGTTCTCGAGAGGCTGTCGGTGGTTATTCAGTAGAGGGAATGGGAACGGACAGTAATACTATAAGGACATACCACTAACTCGGTTTGATTCATCTGCAACACGCTCGTGAAAGTACCGGTGGTTGGTTCCACGATATCGGCGCCGTCATATCGAAGGATCGCAGAGTTGATACCATCCGCAAAACCACCAGTCCCAACGCTGGGATTGGCACGGATCCCTTTAAAATGTCGAAGTCAGCGATTGTGCTTTTTAAATGTAGGGGAAAACCTTGTCGTACAGTAGTTGCCGACTTCCTGGTCTGCATTTAACTAGAAATTTACTTCAGCAACTTCATGAATCTTTAGGAAAGAAAGAAGAACGGACAACAAAGGAGTATCGTTGACCTTATCGGGCGTTAGCTGTCATGCGTCAAAGGCAAAGACAATGTAAAACATACCCGCGAAAATCTGGATTTCGTCCACGGTGTACGGAACGTGGTTCACACCATCAACTTCGATAATTGTCCTGCACATCGCCGGTGAATAAAAGAACCAACGATAGAGTCAGGGGTGGAAATCACATCAAATGATTCTCAATGGTGACTGTGTACGCGGCGTCACACCCGACATTTAGCATTCTGATACGGTACCTGCAGTTCCCATGAGTGAGGCACCATTAGATGTACAAAGGAAACCCACCGTGTTCCTTGTGTAACATTTACAACGGCTAATTCTTGTGTAAGGTCCCCAAGGCTCCATCTATCCCACCGGTTATTATTATACTGTCGTAGACATGGATGCTTGCTTACCGTCCCAGTCCATTGATGAGTATAGAATCGGGCTGACTATTTGTTGATAGTCAGAGCTACGCTTGAACTGGATATTAAAGAGACGTTACGGGAATCCTAGTTGCTTCGCAGGTGTGTGATACCAGTCCGGACAATGTCAAGATACTTGTACTATCTGCAGCAGAGTCGGGATACAGTCACCAGCAGAGATTTGATAAAACGTACCATCATCGACATCATACAAGTCAGCATGTGGATCATTGGGGTCGTAGACGATAAGAGGGCCTCGCAGCCCGTCACAATATTGAGTCGCTACATTGATAACATCAGCAGAGAAACGAGTGTCCTAGCGAAAATGAAAGCCTACACAAATGAGAATGGTACCAGAATGTTCCAGCCTGATCCGTAGTATCAAACGTGTATAGGAATGAATCTCCCTTTGCTATAGGACATTGATTCACAAATGCGGGCCCGTCGGCCCACCCGGTACCCTTCTGGAAGAGACCGTGCCAATGCTGATGGAGAAGCATGAGACGTGAGAAGCAGTCAGCGGAACGGACACATACAATAGTCGTGCTCTGCAAAATCGAGTCGTCGGAAAGATTGTTGACGACGTTGATTTGGATTATGTCTCCCTAGCAGAATGTTCATAAAACACGTCATACTCGGGCAAATGAGATGCCAACCTTGTTTGCTGTAATGAGCGATGCATCAATCTGCGAGTTCGCCAATGCAGCGACGCGTTCGAAGCCATCGGGAGCAACATTTCCATTGGAAATGACGAGGTCACCCGTAGGACCAATGGTTCCCTGACGTTGACCGCGAGTGCTGGAGGAAAGGAGAGTGATGGTGAACAGAGATAAGAGGGAGAAAGCCATGTCGACCTGAAGAGCAAGACAATGATTTCTACTCACTTTATACCTGCTTCAGGCGCGTATGAGTACCGAGACTCGGATAGGAGCTTCACACACTTTATATTGAGTGCCTCAGAACATCGTGTCCATGATTCTGGCTAGGCACCTTCGCAGATCCGTTAATACTGGAAACATGAGAAACATGGCACCATACTCAAGTCGTCCTTCTCTAGAGCATATGTCCCAGCTTGGTGGATAACGAGGCACTAGAGAGCCCACTCCTTCGTTGAATTGCAAGGAAGTGTCAGACAACATTTCAAATGAATTAAGTTTGGAGTTGCTCACGCTAGAGACATTTGTGCGGTACGCGATCATCTAGAAAGGTACACAGCTAAGCAAAAAGATAAATTCGGAGAGCTTGACTCACCACGGCGCCAAAAACCTGCAGCACGATGATCGTGGTTTTTAGATGAGTTTTTTTTTTGCGGCCGGAGTGAATGGTAATATCAGTACAGTACATTGAAGAGGAAGAGAACATGTTGCTTCGATCAGAGCCAAATTGGCATCGTGGGTATGAACGCTAGTCCAAACAATTTCGGTGGGAATCATGTGCTCGCAGGGACATCTCGTTTTGGTTGAAAAAACTGCAAATCGACTATTGGCAGGAGAGAAAAGGGCTCAAGCATATACTTGTTACCTGCCGCGGACTTGGCCTTCCTTCTGATGTACACATCGCTATATCTATCATCAGGGTACCAATTCACATTCGGGCTCCAGCTCCCCGACTAAGGCGCTAGGAACTCACGTCCATCGCTCCTACAAATAATTGATCGGCATGCACAAAACGAAAAGCCGGAGCCTGTGTGTGAAACGTCTCAAAGGTCGAGTAGCATGGACCTGGATGAGGAACAATACAGCTATTCTGAATGAATGGCAAGATAAGCGGCACGCCAATCGACCCCCAAAAGAACTCCCGAATCACCGAGGCACCACTGTATTATGTAGTTTCGTTCAACAGGCGCACAGACGCGGATACATTATGCAGATCGTCGCAAGAAGAACAAGTCCGAGTCTCGTGCAAGTAGTATGTTTGGGGAAAATTCGGGTTCCTGGAGAAATTGTTTGTGCCTTCGTATTCAGCAACATTATCGTTGGCGAATCGTAGGGCCTATTCAAGCGACGCGAGTGAGAGACAGCGACCCTCGGAGCTATGGGAAAGGTGCATGTGGTTCAGTGGTTCGTGTTGGGTATTGGCTATTTGTAACGATGAGCGCGGGAAAAAAATCGAATCAGCCGGGTTCGTTGCCGCGGTTAAACTTGAAACGGCATCTCTTCCATCATGACTGACAAATCACCATTTGTCGCATTCCTAGTTCCACGGACATTGCTCTACTTGCACTCTACTGCGAGAGATATTCTTCCTTTTTGACTACCTGGAGTGATATCTCCCGGTATTTCGTACCAGTTAACTTCCGGTCACAGCACTTGTCAAAAAAGTTGACCCTGATTTCCGAAATCAAAACATTTCATGAATTTTTGTTGGGGCGCGCGCAGCACTCCGCAGTATTTTCGAAAATCAGCCAAATCCCAGAGAGTGCCTGGACAGCCCCTGAACTAAAAAAAATCGAGAAATGTTTTGATCAAGAAATCGATGCTAACCTGTTTGTAGCATTGGTAACTTATGTTTTTTACTCGCTACGTTCATATTTGAAGATGCCCTTATATTCATGCTACTTATGTTCGCTGGGACATGGCTTCCTCGTAACCATCCTCCCGAACAGGTCATGTTGATGGTCGCCTACTCGGGGTGAGCCCAGAGAGGTGTTAACTCGCTCTGTCCCGTTGATCCTAAGTCCATCTCGTAGTATATGTAGACTGTCCGCATTGATTTTTGGACACTCACCGACTGAAAGAAAGCGTATTTACTTCTCCACAGGAATATTTCATTCTGTATGCGTCTACCAAGGAATTATGACCTGCTTTCCGACTGTGTCTTCAAGCCTTGGACATCAATGATTTTCCCAAGACCCACAACTACGCCTATCCTTGGATTGATGAATATCAGCTATACAATGCTCCGTTTAAGTCAAGTACAGCAATCCATAGGTTCGATCAGCAAAGAGAAAAGCCTCACCAAACTTATAAGCGCGCGGTAGGTATTGCAATGCATTAACCCCTCGCACTATCGCAACTCTCCCACCTCATTGTCAACTTACGGTGTTCAAACTTCATCCTCGTGTGATCCGTGAGGTGTGTAGTTAGTTCATTATTGGACATCCTTTCAATTCTCTGAATATCGTCATGGCAGCCTTAGAATGCGATACAGACCAAGCAAATCTGGACCATATTCCGTCGGACCTGGTGTTAGTCACTTCAAAGATTTCTGCGGCCAAACGATGTCTTGCTCAGAAGAGAATTCTAGCTCATCTGTGGGGTTGGTGCCACCTTGTGGTTTCTAGCATCTTCAAAATAGTTAACACCCATACAGAAAAAGAATGACAGACGAATATGATATTACATCGTAAGCCAGATTCTGTTTGAACGATGAGTGTGTTACTCATCCAGAATTAGGACTTTCATGGTTGCATGGGGTTTGTTGGGGATTTTTCTCCTCATAGCCGCTTCCGTGGCCTGGCGTCGTCGATGCCGTGAGATCCCTGCGATCGAGTGCGCAACACTCCATGGAACTGCGCTGTCCTCGCGGGAAGATTTGGATAGAGGCTTAAACGGCAAGATGGTTCTGAACATCGATGAGGTACCGTCCGCATATGATTATGGTTGAACATGTCTCAACTGGCTAAATAAATCGTCTCAAGATATTCTGTAGATCATCTGTAAACGGTGTAACTAAATTAGCAGGAAAGAAGCCGTTTGGTAATTTGGGTTCGCCCAGTGAAACCCCAACGATTCACGAAAGGGTGTATTAATACTTATACAATTTCTCGTCTGACTTCCTTTGATCGGCCAGCAAGGAAACAAAACTCGTACGTAGAATTATAGTACTTAGACATCAAAGTCCGGCTTGCAGCGACGTGATAACCCGTAGTGAAATACTAACCTAGGATATGAAATTCACATTCAGAAGCTTACCTTGATGCTCACCGTAATATTATCCATGCAACAACGGGACTGTTGATTTTTCGCTACCGGCGCCACTGCGCTAGGTATATGACCCACACTGACGCCTCAAATGTAACGACTAAGTTCCTGTGAGAGTTCATTGAGAGTTCATTCCAGATGCTCGGAGAGAAGTTACAGAACTACGAATTCTGACGCGATGCAGCATGACCAATTGATCCTCTCAGCATTGCCATTATCAGTCTAAGCTGCGTCTATATGAAGATAGGGATTACGGGATGGAGAGCTGCAGGTCATGTGGTAAAATCAACTTCTGTGCGCATAGAGAGGACTCGGAGCAAGCGAGTGTGCGCTTGTCGTTTCAATGAATGTTTAAAGTGCAAGAGCGGAAAGGCAGGGAAATAAAAGTTAAGAGAACTACCTTGGAACTACCTGGAACGGGTCACGACCAAGTAACAGCGCTTCCAAGATCGTATTCCGTTCAGAAATCGCCAAGTCCAGCAAGAGACTTCCAGGAACCTAGATGAGCCGGAAAATATACTTGAAGATACGTGCCGGCGAGAATCAACCGAGAATGATTGGAGAATGATCGGTTGAAGGTCCGAAGTTGAATGCACAGCCACCACGTGGGCGTAGTTGGTCGCTTTACGCAAGTCTGATTGCGGTAAGAGCAGAACGCAGAGTGCACCGGGATGCCATGCTGACTCACTCGAAGGACCGGGATCCTCGTGAGCATTGGTTTCGTTCGAAGGACCGAGATCCTCACGACCATCCGAATCGATCGCTTGCTCGAAGACCGTGTTCTCGCAAGTATCTCGCGATCTTTCCTGGTAAGACAGTTCAGAGCGGAGAGGGGCTACATCGCTCTCTCCTTCACGCTCTCACTGTCCTACCAGGTAAGTGTCGTACCGTTCGCTCTCCCCTTTACGTTCTCACTGTACTACCAGAGTTTGTGTTTTCGTTGTGATGATGATGAATATTGCTGCTGGATGAGACAGAACTGAAACGAAGTATGGAATGCAAGTTAAAGGCAAGCCAAGACAAGTTCAAAGCGATCAGAGTGCGGCAAAGCCGGCTCGGGAAGGAGAAGCCAAATACTAACAAGCAATACGGCAATTCTTTTTAAATTTTCATTTTCCTTTCTCCAGGCCCCGGGAAGCTCCCGCCAAGCTGTGTCCGGAAAAATTGCCGATTTTGGGCCTCAAATATGCAAAGATTTGGGGGTAAAATATGCAAACTCGGACAAACCTTTTGACGGTCCGGTCGTCCCGGAAGTCCCGGTAGGCCAAAATTTTTCCAGGACGAAGGTTCTGGCCAGATATCATCCGAAAAAGCAACGAAAAAGTCCTAAATTATGCAAACTGTGGACAAAGGGGGGGCAAATTTTGGCTGTCAAATATGCAAACTATGGACAAGGATTTGGCCTTTTTAGGGCCTCAAATATGCAAAATTCCGGACACAGCTTGGCGGGAGCTTCCCGGGGCCTCTTTCTCCTCCCCAGCTAGCTTCCTCTACTGTGCCCGTGTACCTATGATAATGAGACGAGTGTTTTGGAGGGCCTAAATCACTTATACTGGAGAAGAATGTGCCATCGATTCATGAATGTTGAAGGCGAGCTGTGGTATGGCAATTTTGATTTTCCGTCGTTGCATGAAGTTACAACGTCTTCAAGCCCAACTTCTTGAATCTGGTACTCGATGGCTCGCCCTCTCTTGATGTTATCATGATGGTGCTCTCATACGGACGATACCCAGCTCGGTGGCAAAGATATTGACGAATCCGTTCTGGGAGTGGTTGAATGACTCCTCGGTGAAGCTACTGGGTAAAGGTGCGTTTGACTTTTCTTCCATTGGACTCGTGTTTATCGGCTTCTTATGCTGCCGTTCGGTAGGCCTTGACCGTAGGACTCTACTGAGCGAGGAACCGTGCAATTGTGACGAGTAAAGGGCAAAAAACGTTACGCCTTTTACAGCTGCGTCTGTGGCCGCATCTTAATGATATCCATGCAGGTTATATGCGCTACAGTCTCTTTCTTAGACGATTGTGTGGAAATTTTGCTCCCGCGCATCTTGCCTTTGTACAGGTGTAGGACCTCCGATGACCAGGAGAGATACTGTTGGGCAGATCTAGAGGTCAGTTTTCTACATCCTTCTATCCCTAATCGCGCTAAGGTGCCGCAGTATATTCATTACCATTCGTAGTGTACCTCGGTATATGGTCAAGCCTAGGCTGTTATCCAATCGTTATCATCCATCGCACAGGATTGCGCTCGGACACTGATAGTCCGGATCGTTATAATAATGTCAATTTTCGATCCCGGCAAGAATATACTGTTACACGAAAAGAAAACACTGGCATCGACATCTTGTTCGCACCCAGGCTTGTTTTCCAACCCTTGCTTGTGAAGTAATACTGAAATGTCAGAAATGGGGGAAAGAACTGCGATTATTGGGGCCTGAGGTAGGAGTGAAATCCCAATGAAATTCATTCATCGGGATGGGCTGCCGCGGATTGTTACCTGCACCCTTTCAGCCTTTTCTTGGTTGGCAACTCAGATGCGCGCAGGCTTATGCATGGAATGCGAAAGGACGGTGCTATACTGTGGGTGTTACATTGGGAACTGGAAAGGAAAGCCTGCCCCGCCCTCTTATTGCTATCTATTGCTTTCTGACAATGCTATGAAACGGTTCCTGCTAAGTTAATAATGAACAACACGCTGACACTCAACTAGGTTCCCGTATTACAGTGTGCCACTGCCGCTGTGACAGAGCGCAGCATCAATTGCGAGATCAACGCATCAGCCGTATGCTATTCCCCATCCTCTCTCTTTGACCTAGCGAGACCGGTCCAACGTGTCTACCTTTCATGAATCATCGTACCTCGAATCCGAGATACGCGTTTCATGGTCGGCATCCAATCCTCATTACCTTGGAGGCGCCATCTCATCAAAGCGGGCTATCAATTTATGATTCCATCCGTCATCCTGTACCCAAACCGTGCTTGGTAATACTATCACAGGCGGCGAGTTTTCGCCAGCGGCCATTATCCTGATAGAATGAGACAATGTTTCCCAATTGTGACCTCAGATGCCAGTCAGAATCTCAGAGCATATTGGATATAGAAGATAAGTACAATCTTGATGATTGTCATGACCATCTTACATTTTTAAATTTCGTTCGTAGATCGCTAATACCGGAACGGTCAGAGTCTGGCTGACTTCGCGGGACGGATCATCTTCATCCGTGATATATTATTGAACTTGTAGGTCCCAATTTGGGACCTCCACCCCCGGTTCCACTGAAGAAGACTCGACCGAGACGAAGTCTCTTCGAGTTGCTTTGAAACAGTCCAGTAAAACAACGGACGGCCCGGGTTTATCTTGCCCTGAAAATTAGTCACAATCTCTCGTGATGATGTTGTTGGAGACACAGTGACAGCCCGGAAAAGGGACGACGCGGAACTAGCGCAGCGCCTGAGGCACATACAAGAGCTATATAAGAGTTACAAGCAGCATCTGTATGTAATATCTGTGTTACAGTCCTTTCCACACCGTAAACGTTCCGCAGGTACGTTAAAGTATAAATTTAGTTCAACATTCACTGGAACCTGAATGAACGTCATTAGTCTGCTGAAGTAAATTCTTGTCCTATACTTCTATGGGAAATCATCCGAGTGGTGGATTTAGTTGGCCGGCCGCTAAGGGCTCAGTGGGATGTCTTGAATGCCAAGGAAGGTTCGTGAAAGACTTATGTTGCTGAAGTGCATAAGATGATTGACATCCTCCTGTGGCAGAAAACGAAACCTAATCGAAAGCAACGAGGAGTAAGTCGTATCCCTCGAACGAGGTTACCCACCATGCTCATCCAGACGTAGGGAGTGGAACTCAACTCTCGTGATTGGGTGGGTTTCATTGGGGCTACTTCTTCTCATGGCAGCGTTCATACTTGTGCGCCGTCGATGTCGCAAGATTGCAGACATAGAATCGAGGGCGCTTCGTGGAACTGTCAAGCTACCCATGGAAGATGAGGCGGATGTAAAGAGTCAGACCATGATCGAAGCCGTCGAGGACGCGCCGCCTGCTTAGCCCGATTAAACAGGCATGACTTTCTGGAAGATATTCGTACCATACATTGATGCGTTTCCTTTCACTCTTCTTACTTACCTATATATATACACCCATCTCCTTTCCCGATTGACTATATATTCCAACTGTAGTAGATACTCGGATACCTCAGACGTTTCACCCTCGCTGCTCTCTTTATTTTGTTAATCACGTTCGTTTGTAGCTTCATCGGTGTACTTGATCTCAAGGGACATAATCTATTCAGTCCACAGTTGTTCACCCTTTCTGTGCCCGGCCGAGCCTACTTACACCCTCATCTGTCAAGAATGACGCGGAATACATTTCCCTAGACATATCTAACTGACTTGGTGGTCAAAGTTACTACGGCATGAGTTCACATGACGCCGAAGAGCTAACCAAATTAAAGATACGATCCCAGTGTGGATACATCATATTACAACTAATATTCTGGGTGATTAAAAAACGAAGTTGATAACATAAGCACCCGAACGCGAAAGATAATTATGAGGTTTTCAAGGTCAAACAATTTCCCTTCCATGCTTCCCATAGGATCCCATCGAGGTCACGGATTCTTCAGCGTCCCGACAGACGACGACAGTTTCCCGTTTTCTTGCTATGAATCGGCTCAGAACAGAGCTGCGGTCTCTTGTCGAATCAACTATCGTCTGACTGCTGGGGTTTGAATTCGAAGCCGCCGCGACACGTCCAATGAGGAGCGTAGGGGCGATAACCTATAATGACATAGAAAGGTCAGTTTCTTGACCGAAGAAAGCACCTAGGAAGTCTCACCTTAATATACGCCATGATCATATCGGCGTAATAAGCAGACTCCAGATTCCTTGCCGCCAGGGCCAGGTACACGATCAGCGTCAGGGAATACATCGCTGAGGATTCGATCACGATTTCGACAATCTTCCTGTATGAGCTCACTCCTGACGCCAGGCGAACAATGCGGTACACGATTAAGAGTGTACACAGAAGAGTCGTCGCCAGCGTCAGGGACAGATAAATCAAGGCCCAGTCAATCTGGGCTGCGAAGCCTCCAGTGTTGCCGATATCACTGGTCGTATTGATGAATGTGCTGCGGATCAGGAGGGACTTTGCGACTACGATCATCAATCAAGGAGCACGTAGCAACAACAAGGAGAAACTTACCCGTTCCGGCTATGGCACAAAGGCCGGGGATAAGGATAATCAGCCATCGACGCCCCCAGAATACCCAGCAACGCCATATCTAAGAGTTTAGAGTAAAAGGGTAAGTGTTGAGAGATTGAGACGGTTGAAAGGGAAGGCATACAATAGTAATATCGACAATAAATGTACTCAGACCGCTGCTGATGCCTATCACGAGCTGGGAAGCTCTCCACCAGGGACTGATAGCTTGCAGTGCGAAGAAGACGGTGAAGAAGTTGTCCCCGTTCTGAATGAATGCGCGCCGTTGGTATGTCCAGTCAACCCCGAACGCGACTGTCGTGAGAATGTATAGAGTAATGACAACGGTTAACAGGAACGAATTTCCGGATTTCTTGGGTGTAGAAACTGGACGAGAGATTGGATTAGTGTATAGGGCGACTGAGGAGGATGGGCGAACATGTAGTCCATAGAGTGATTGCTGCGATCAGTGTGTACAGGCCTACGGAGATGAACTTGAATGAAGAGAGACGAGGAAAGAATAACGGGCTCACCCTGCAATAACGATTCCAAGATCATACGGTTGAAATTCAAGTCAAGGCTCTCAAATATGAGATCTCTCTCATACTGGGAGAGGTCGGCCGGGGGAGATTCCATGTTATCTGTCGAGCGGGAAAGTCGACGGTTGCTTGATATATGGAGCGGAACTATGTGGCGTATTTTGTGGATCCAGAAAAGGACCGGGATCCTTCGAATCACCGCATACGTTTCATCTGTAGCACAGTGTTCCTTGTTATATTAAAGATCAAGGAAATCAACACCTGGGCTATGTGTTTCCATCACGCTGCGATGCTAACTATGTGATAAATATGAGCGTCTCGATACCGATTTGGTCGAAGAGAAATGTACCTTTCGACGAGGAACGATGCCTCCTGAAGCCACAGAGAAGGAGGCGAAACCCAGCGTGTTTGTTAATCCGGCATTGTGATGCAACCTGTATCATATCCATTACGACCTAGAGAGTATTGGCATATGAGGTAACGCGATGTTCCTCTCGTTTTTTGAGCGCAGACATCCACCTCTTCTACATTTAGAAAAAGGAATTGCTCAAAGACAGTCAAAGCAGGTAAGATTCGAACAGGTGCTGTAGATAGAAGGCCTAATGAAAAGGCTAGCAGAGTATGTGCCAGTTTCAGTTGGAACACCGGCACCCACCAGTGCCCACGGGGCCATCATGTTTTCAATCTACCTCACCTGGGTCCGAGATCGCCTGGCCGACGATCAGTCTGATCGCATAGCGGCTTCGGGTCCCCCTATTTTGTCTCCTCCAGGGTCCTTGGTGAAAATTTCTTCACACAAAGTGTGGATTGAAAGGATTCCAGCCGGTATCGGTGGACGAGTGGCTTTAATGGAGCAACAGCCTCCAGGCGCTAGGTGCTATGTATCAACCTTGCCCTGATATATACTAATGTGTGATCATTTTGAAGCAACGACATCTTCGAAGCATCTTCTGATCCGTGGTCTATCCAGGGCGATAATCGATCAGGTCTCGGAGTAGATGGGCTTGAAACTCTGGTCGGGTTTAAAGCTTTCATCACAACCAACCAACTTCGGTAGTTGTCTGTAGCCTGTCGTATGCATACGCCAGACTCACTCTAACAATTACTGTATCCCTCGGCACTGGAATAGTGATGGCAACTTGCAAGTGCTAAATTTGGGTTCTTGGGTTTGCAGGAAGCTAGACCTACATACAGACCGTCCCTCCCTCCGATCAAAAGGTCTGTATCGTCGTCTGTCTATGAGAGACTAAGCTAGACCATAATTAGAGTACTAAAACGTCTGGCATCTTCTGCGCGCAATGCAACCGTGACGTACGGTTTTAATAGCCCCAAGGCTTGTCAAGCATTAATCATTGATCAAGTGTTGTCGTCAGGGCTTGATATCGCTGCTGCGCGCCGAATCAATGATGGTAAGTCCCCAAGTCTATTCAGGTACTTTCATTCAGTCTTTTTTTTAAGTGTTTCATCGCGTCCGACGAACCCGATATGATATAAAAGTTATGCAAACGACCTCTTCAACATCATTCACTCTTTTTCAACGCACTTCAGTGAAGGTACTACGTCTGCTATCGTGCATGAGTACTCTCATTCATCGTTGTCTGTAGGGCTATTCCATTATTTGAATAAGCTAGGATGGGAAACTCGCCTAGTACACCTGAAATTTCTTTCCCTAGCGTCATCCACGGCAAGCCGTCATCTAGGTTTGTGCTCTCCTTCCATACGCCAGACTCGGTGTCTCACTAACCACTTCACCATAGTAAACGGTCATCGTTCAATTGGTCCAGCAACACGAGCAGCAGCACTGGGTGTACAAATACTCATTATGAGATCCTATTGGGAACTGCACTTTTCGTACTGGTCATCCTGATTCTTCACCGATGGATTCGGAAAAGATGGTCCAGTCAGGCACTGAAAGTCGCAGATGATTTAGAGAGTCAAGGGATCCCTACTGAAACATCCAAATGACGATATATATTTTTATGTTTGTGTGCACTTGGTGTATATGTACATTTTCTTTGGGGCCAGTTCAGTCCCAGACCGAAGAATATGACTCAACGACTCGGTCATCAGTCACTACAAGGCGTTATCTTGCTTTAGTCGACGCTCTGTTGCATAAGCCTTGGATCGGCAGTATATCTGTTTTAGAGTCTGAGAAACTGTGAACGACTTATCAATCAGGAGAGAGAATTTCGGTCGAAGAACATACATGTTATGTACTAAGCCCAGGTCTGAGCGTCCAGTAACGATGAGTCGCACCAAGTATTCTTGTTATCAATTCAGTGAGTAGGAAGATAGAGTTGGGAGACGACCAAACTCATCCTGAAGTTCAATCCCGTCGCATTGAGCAATGTTCTCGAACCATCATTGGTGAGCAGGTTCTCACTGCTCGTTCGTTTATTCCGAATGCAAGAGACGAAGTGTCGGTGATTGTAGAGCAGGCATTACTTGAACATAAAATCAGCTTGATTATTACTTGAAGATAGCTCAGAAACTCATCGTGTGGTTCCATGCAAATTAGATCATTTTAAAACAGCTAACATCGACTCGCGATTTCGTTCACGAATCGATGACTGGCATGGTTCTCAACGGCAAGCCCGAGGACTTGTTGCAGGATTATTAGTTAATAGAAGGGGTTGGACCCCGTTTTATGCTTGGGAATTTGGGCTCGTTACTTGTAGGGGGACTGGATACTGATACTGATTCTGAGTTTAAAATCTGCCCAAATATGGACTTCTTTCCCACGGCGTAATTAATGTCTCCCTTGTCTTCGCATTGGCTTTGTGCATTTCTGTCACTTCTCTACGCTTCCTAAAGTGTATATTCTCGTAGATTTAGATACCAGGAGCTGTTGTGCTTTGTTCTCAAGCTATTCAATCCATGCAGGAGACTCAGGCATCAATACAAACATTTTTAGTCACAGTTCTGTTGCTTCTGGCCTTTGCATTGCTGCTAACAGAAATCAGGAGACCATATCAAGCTCCCAGGAGCACGAGCAGAGCAATATTCTTATTTTATGATATATTTGCTATATGAAGCCTCCCATGAAGGCTTCCATTGCTCAGTAAATTGTTCAGCACAAAGGAAAACATGCTTATTTATTGCGGACATTTGTTTTCTGGTCATTCCGCTTGGTAGATTGCTTGTGAAAAGACAGGATTATGCCCAGTGTATTGCATCAGACACTATTTGAGCCTTACATGAATGACAATATAGGTTACAATGGCTATCAGACCATCTGCACTATTTTGGCTGCGCGAAGCGCAGAGAAAAAAACCCGACTTACTAGAAAGCTTGCATCATGCTTCCGTCACATAATAGTAATAGAAAATCTGCGCTACAATGGCCCAGAATCGATGGAAGGATGAAAGTACGGCCATGCCTCGAGCTCTTGCTTCCTAATAGGGTTATTTATTTAGTTTATTTTTTCATTATTTAATTTACTTTCCCCCTACCAGTATCGGGCCGGAATTTGAGACATCGATCTAGCTGAGCACTGGCGAGCATGTGATGGTGCAAAGCGACCTTGGACTCGGCCTTCGGGGACAAGGGTCCGGTTGTCCGCCGCGGCGTCCGGCACTTCCCGTTAATGTTTTTTCTGCTTGACCACTGATAACCCCCTTTCTTGCCGCTTTCTACAGGCTCTCTGTCGCTTTCTATTTCATTTCTGGCTGCCCATGCGTGGGAATCGCCACGGCACATTTACTATTTCTCAAAGGGCATGGACGATACAGGACACGACTGTCCTCATTCCAAGCGAACATGCATTGAAATGCATCGGACAGGCTTCTGTCGCTCCCTAACTGCCGAGTTTATAGTACGACAGGTATAGTGTTGAAGGTGGAGTATTTCTGTCTGCCTCTCTTATCAGAATGTCTAATCTTCTGTATTACACCTTTCTAGTCTTTTGTTGATAACATGAATAAATATACATTCAACCGCCCCCCCTCTCCAATCCTCAACGCCAGTGAATTTAGCATAACTACACTTAAGAGTCGTGCATATCAGCACCATGATCCAAGCGGCCTGCTCGGAATCCGCATGAGACGGACTCAATTCCATCAAAAAACGGGGCTGGCCAGTGGTCAGCAGCCTGCCAAGGGCCACGCGCTTCATGATAGAAGGGCGTGGGATCGTGATTTCCGCCTTTTCACCAGCCAGTCGCACGTCGGTGTGGGGAAAGACTCACACTATATAACGTAATGATTAATCGGGTTTAAAGAAGAATTTACACAAGTCTAATTGGTGAGTAGTCACGCCATTTCTGGCTCTTTCCTTTTCTCACGTCTCTCACAGACGTTGCATCGCATCTTCACGCGTTTCTCCCGTATATCCTCATATATGGTTCAAGCCTCTCCGGAGCCTCCCCAGGGAGCAGGCAACGGTTTCATTTGTGAGTACAAGCTCCACTCTTCGAGGCTCAGGCCGAGAAACAGAAGGCTTATGTCGTACTCAGATTCTGATTCATGTCTCATACATTCGGACTATATCTACCTGGCGGGATCAATGGAGAAATCTAACGCTCTTGTTGACCCGTCAGGTATGTTCCTTTCTCTTCTTTTCGGTTTCGTTATCTCACTCAATGCTCTTCTTGACCCGTCAGAAAGAGCTTTGTATTTCGCGGACTATTGAATATACTTCGTTTATTCCATCAACTACTGTCTCTAAGTCTGATACTATGTCCTCTGATGGCCCCTCCTCTGGCAAAGACACTGGCAACAAATCCCAATCCTCAGGGAATACTGGCCGACCCGGAACTATCATCATCAAATCTGTCACTGGCAGAAACCCAGCAACCGGGACTACCACTGCACCTTCGACTGGGGCTCAAGGGTCAGATCAACCAGCCGAGCGTTCGGGGGAGAGTCAACAAGGTGATAACGAAGAATCAAACGGAGATGGAGCAGCGACGGAGATTGTCAACCGCTGCGAAGCTCTTGTCGAGGATTTCCGATCCGGTGCCAACGCTTCTAAGTCGAATGTCCTTGCCCAGATCTCTCGAGCCCTGGCCGAATTCTTTAGCTCACACGAAGGTGACACAGACGATGAGTACAACGAGGCCTTCAATGTCTATGTCGAAATGCTTGACTCCCATGAGCGTGAGCAACGAGAAGCCCTGCGCGAAGGACAAGATCAGATCAGAGCCCGGGACAGGAATGAAGAGGTCGAGGGGGGACAAAGACGCCGTCGTGCTGACTCGTTCTTTGAAGATGCGGATGGCGAATTGGGAAACAACGCAGGAGATATCGAGGAGCGAGAGAGAGATAGCAATGATGGGGAATTGGGACCCTCAAAACGAGCTCGCATTGATAAATCAAAATTCCCGTGGCAGCCTACAGGACAGATTATCAGAGCAACCCTTCACCCCGAGTTGCAACGCACCCTCGAGCTTGTTGAAAACTACACCATCGATCCTAAAGGAGCCAAGCGAAGTATCACCAACTCTCCAGAGTGTCCGGACTTCCCTGAAGAGCAGTGGATTGCCCTACTCACTGGCAAAGCGGTCAATCTTGATGCGGTCTTCGCATCCATGAACTCAACTTCTATCAATGAGGTACAAACTCATGAAATATCTGAAGGGCTTGCACTCAGACTCACCGAAAGTACTGTCTCCTCTGAGTCCAAGTGAACGATCCGTACCGCAGATGAATGGACCACCACTTGGCACACATACACCATCGCAGTCCTCATTGCTTTCCCGCATCGCGCCCGTGAACTTGCGCTCTACCAGCAGTACATCTCTTCACTCTTCCGTACCGTCATTGTCCCGCTCCACAGTAGGGTCTTCGTGCTTGACTGAGCCATTAGAGGGCGAGTCAGGCGTTGCAGAAATTTACTCCTCTCCGAGACAGACAAATTCCGGGACCTTGAAAGATCGCATATCTCATCGGCAGGAGTTGGATACAGCGAGTTTGAGCGAGGGAAAGGAGAGTCAAAGTCGAAGGGAAAAGGGGTTGACCGCAGCGGACGTAGCACCAAAGCTTGCCGACGATGGAACTCTGGGTCTTGCCCTTCAGTTGATGGAAAGTGCAAATACCGGCACGTTTGTTCGCGCTGCAAAGGCAACCACGTCGCTGCAAAATGCCCAAGCAAGCCTTCGTCTGACTGATCAGGGCAGAAGGGGAGGAAAAGAGTTGGGGGAAGGAAGATTCGGGAGGGGGATGGAATTTGGGGAGAGAGGTTGGGAGAATGATGTGCTGTATGCACCAAAGTATAAACGAGGGATGGTCTTTTCGAACCGAGATTGGGGGAAAAGTCGGACCGTGCGCTATACCGAGATTGATCCACCATTGCCAAGACCATCAGAAAACGAATTTCAGAATTCGGCTGCGACCAATACCATAGCGGCTTATCCCCATCTGTTTAAACTCACAACGCCAATCAAAATTGACGAGTTTGCAAAACTACTGAGAGGACATCCCAATCAGCCGTTTGTGCAGTCAGTAGTAAGATCATTAAGGGAAGGATTTTGGCCAGTGGGCGAATACCCATCATGCGGAGGATTTTCCGGTGACATGGGATAACTCGAGGATGGCCCCAAATTCTGAAATGGAACAGAAGTTCATTATCAGTTATAGGGACGAGGAAATAGCCGCAGGACTGCTTCTCGGAGAACTTTGGTCCAGACCTTCTGCCGGGGATGTACAGCACACCAGTTCATGCTGTGCCCAAGCCACACTCAGACGACTTGCGCATGGTTTCAAATATGTCGGCAGGATCGTATGCTCCCAATCAAATGATTCAACATGCGGACATAGCAGGGGCTCGAATGGATACCCTGCTGTGATTTCTTTGCGGCAATCAGAAAGTTCAAACTATCGTCTCCCGAGAATGCTGCCAAGAAGCTTTACGTCTTCAAATCCGACATTTCGAAGGCATATCGTCTGTGTCCGATGCATCCACTTTGGCAATTGAAGCAAGTTGTAACCACTGGATACCTCACCGACGAGCAGAAAGCTGCCAGGGCAAACAGAGGTATTATCCAGATCAGTTGACGGCAATAACAATTTTGGGGGCAGGGGCTCGTTCAGAGTCTTCTATAGCGTCAACGGTTTGATTACTTGGGTCGCCGTAAACGTGGAAGGCATCGAGGACATCTTCGTTTACTGTTGACGACGATTGGGGCTTTGACGTTATGGACAATCTGGAATACTACGAGCCATACGACGATTATTTCCCTGGGAAGCAGGTCAAACTCCTCAAGCTCTGGGATCGACTTGGGGTTCCTCATGCTAGGAAGAAACAGCTTGTATGGGTTCGAGCTCACAGTGATAGGTTACGAAGTGGATCCCAATGCCATGACAGCAACCATGCCCTCGGACTCCAAATCTGAATTTGTGTTAGCACTGCGGCAGTTTGCAAAGTCAAATCGACGTACTCTGCAAGAGTTTCAACAGATCTCCAGGATGGTCAAACTGGTCGTTCAACGTGTTCCCGCTCTTCAAACCCGGCTTATCCAGCGTGTATGAAAAGATGGCTGGAAAGTCCAACTCTTTTGCGCTCATCAGCCTGAGTAAGGCAGTCAAGGACGGACATTTCATGGATGGCGGATCACATTGAAGCATCATCAGGTATTTTCTGCTTTGACTCAGAGGACTGGCACCCCATCAATGACGCGACAACAATCATCATGTGCGACGCTTGCCTCGACTGGCATGGGTTTCTGGCTGCCACGAATTTCCACGGGATTTGTCTGCCCAACGCTGAGCTTACCGAACGATGATCCAATCATTTTCTTCTTTGAGGCGTTATGCGTCTGTGCAGCTTTGCATTGGGCTGCCAACAACTTGTCCCCAGCGCTTAGGAAACGGCTCACAATAAAGACCGACAACCAGAACACAGTCGACATCTTCAATTCCTTGAAAGCCACACCATTCTATAACACTATCCTGAAGTCAGCAGTCGACATCCTCATCTCTCATGACATCGATCTTCGTGTCGTGCATGTTCCTGGCCTCGAAAACGAAGTCGCTGACGCCTTGTCGCGGTCGGAATTTAAGAGAGCCAAGGATCTTGTTCCTGATTTAATTATCCTCCCATTTTTACCCCCTCGTGATGTGATGGGGGCCATAAAATGTTAATGGAAGTCACCCCAGGGTCCAGACAGCTGGTCCGTGAACCATGGACCCTGGAGAAGTTACATCACGAGCGTTCCATTGCCCTCGGGTTTGCCATCGACAAATCTACTCTTGGACCCTACAATTCTGCGTTAAACTCGTATATCACTTTCTGCAAGTTACATCACCTCCCAGTACTCCCCACTGAAGACACCCTCAGCTACTACGTTGTGTACATGTGTGCACATATCAAGCCTGACTCAGTCGACTCCTACCTATCGGGTATCTGCAATAGACTCGAGAATTTTTTCCCCAACATCAGAACAATCCGTACCTCCATGCTTGTCAGCCAAACACTGAAAGGATGCAAACGCTTGAGAGGATCCGAAGTCCATCGCAAACTTCCCCTCTCCAGAGACGACATCCGACGTGCCATTGCTACCCTACGCCCTTCCCTAGACCACGACGACAAACTCTTTCTCACTCTACTAGTCACTGGGTTCAATGGTCTCCTCCGACTAGCCGAGCTCAGCATGCCTGACACCAAGAAGTTACGAAATTGGAGGAAAATTACATGCAGATCAACAGTCGAGTGGGTCCCACTTGGTCATTCTTTCTTACTTCCTGCACACAAGGCGGACATCACTTTCGAAGGCAATAGAATCATCATTCCAGCTTCAGATGACGCGTCCATCAACCCCTCACCAATTTTCCACAACTACCTTGTCAGCCGAGACGAGCGATTCCCGGTCCATCCTGGACTATGGGTCACATCCACAGGGAAGACACCAACGCGATCTTGGTTTATCAGAAGACTACGACGCCTATTTCCATCCAGGAGGATAGCGGGGCAGTCAATGCGAGCAGGTGGTGCCACAGCGCTAGCCAGCGAGGGCGTGCTTCCCCACCTAATCCAAGCCCGTGGCCGATGGTCTTCACAAGCATTCACGATATACATTCGCAAGAACCCAGTGATCTTGCAGTCACTCATAGACTCCAGGCAACCGCTCACCCTCACGACGCGCATTCTCCCAAGTCATGCCACATGACATCTCACCTTTCTCGATTACCCATTAGCGCTCATACACGCGTCGCCGCGGGTTCAAATTTGACTTGTGCCTGAAAGGGCCAATTTTTCCTATCTCCTGACCGATTGTTCGGACACACGTCGACCAATTAGAGCTGCCGAAAATTCAATTCTTTCGCTGATCTCGCTATCATGGCATTTGCATCCATTGTAGTCAACCCCTCGACCGGAGTCGAGTTATCCTACATCGACAGCGGGGCTCCAACCCAATCGTCGTACATTACTATATTTGCTATTCATGGCATAATTTTCAGTAAAGGTTCGCACCACTCTTTATTCGCTGGAGCTATTTCTTAGACGGTATTGACGCCACACTTTCAGAAATCTTCCAACGGCTTATAGACCTCGCACCAAGCAAGGGAGTCCGATTCGTGGCTCTCGACAGACGCCCGTTCCCCGGTTCCACCCCTTTCTCTGTGGAAGAGCTCGGTGTTTTGAAAGCCGCAGGTACAGATGATGCTCAACAAGAGGCCTTCGTCGAGGCACGCGGGCATGAGATTGCCATCTTCATCGATACGTTCGTACAGAAATTCAACCTTCCACCGATCTCGGGCGGTGGTGGCGTCGCACTTCTTGGATGGTCACTTGGTGCGGCCTTGGCTTCCGCGGCGATATCTAGTACTGGTACGCTGCCCGAAGACACTTGCAAACGGCTAGAGAGATATATGCGAGCTGTCATCCTCTATGGTGAGCTCGTGCTTTTCTCGGGCCCTACTTGCTCTAAGCAGATCTCGTAGAACCAGGACCGATTACACTAGGGTTACCCAACCCAGAGCAATACTGGACATTCCTTCGAGATCCAAGCGTGCCCGAGAACCTTCGCATAGCAGCTTTCGGACAGTGGTGCACTTCCTATTTCGACCACGCAGATCTCTCCGAGCGCCATCTTGACAAACTCTCCTGGGTGCTGGCTTCGTCCTCACGGGTACCTTCATTTTACAACGGGATGCCTGCGGCCATTCAGTGCCACGGAGAAGCTGCGACAGACCTGCCGTTCTTGGTTGGATGCTACAAGCAGCTCTTGCCGGCTTATCGTAAAGCGTTCTTCGACCCCAAGGTGTTCCCAACTATGAGAAGATCAGTATTATGTGGGGATAAGACATGTGCGTTCGCGCTTGCTGCATTGTGGGCGGTGCAAGATGACGAGAAGGAACAGAAAGCTGAGGGTGCTAAGGCAATCGATTACAGGATCCTTCCTGGGGCAAATCACTTCGTGAGCCATGGATTCCTCTCCTCCATTTTTCGCATATTCTAATAGTCTTGGTGGTAGATCCATTGGGATGAACCTGAGAAGGCACTTGACGCCTTCATTGAGTTTGCGTAGGCACCCGTTAGCCCTTTATTTCATAATATATTTCAACAGGGTACGAATAGCTGAAACGCGAAGCATATACGAGTAATCATACCAATGCAACTCTTCATTCCACTCCAACTAAGTCGATGGCACCGCGTCGACGAACGCCTGGTCGCGCTGTCTTCTCCTACTGAGGTGACAGATATGATGGTGGCGGCGATGCGCCGTATGTAGTTTCCACCACCTCCACCGCCGGCCTCCTTAAAATTTCGCGCTCCAGACTTCGATTCCGCTCTCTTGGCCGCCAGTAAGAACCTGTAAAAGGCGAGAGCATTCTTGTCTGAGGCAAGCTATCCCCGGGAGGCAAGGGGAAATCACCGCCTCTCCTGATTGGCTCGAAAGGCGACGGATAAGTCGATGATGATGATGATGATACGGTGCGCGTTCTGCTAGATTCAGGTCTAGATTCCGTTGGTAGACCTTCCGCTTCAGAGGTATTGTCGTCTCTAGACCTGCTTTTTCGCCTGCGCCAGAGGATTGCGAGTAATACTAGTATTACCACCAGGGCCAATGATCCGATGGTGCTGCCAATGATTACCGGTGCCTTTGTATGGTTCCTCGAGGTGGTACTTGGTGATGCAGTCGCTGAAGCTATTTCTCTGAGGAGAACGTAGTCAATACAATACTAGCAGAAGGAGTTGAATTTAACCTACACAGAGGTAGCAGCACCAGAGCTGACAGGTTCGCCATCGACTGCACTTGTACCATTTACTGTAGCATCGCCGCTGATCGCTGATCCGCCGCTTCCACTGTTGATAGCGTTTCCACTGGTCGCGTTCCCACTATCCCCACTTATAGCATCACCACTGATCGCCGATCCGCCGCTCCCACCGTTTATTGTGACTTTTCCACTAGTCGCGGTTCCGTTGTGCCCGCTTGTAGCATTACCACTGAGTGCAGCACCGCCGTGCCCGACCTTTATCTTAGCATTTCCGCTGACTGCGGTACTGCCATGCCCACCATTTATTGTAATACCACCGCTGGTCGTATTTCGGCCATTTTTAACCTTGTTCAGTATTATAGGGCCTCCACTATCTGCGCGTAACGTGATGTCCTTCCTGCCGTCCTCAAGTAAGTCCTTATCGTTGAAATTCTCCAATACTTCGAAGTTAGCACTCCGAGCTAGGATCTCGTTTGTTCCAATGCCTTCGTTTGAAACATGAGCATCGGACGATGTCGCATGAAGGACAACTAATTCTCCGCACAAAGTGTCGATGTGGGGTATACTATAAAGATCGTTATTTATCGGCTGGGTACATGATAAGTTACCAGAACGTACCCTGAGATACCGAATGAAATTGGAGGCTTGGTACCCGCTACCAAGCTCTCCGCTGAGCGACGTTCACGTCCCCTGCCCGGGATGACGCGTGGCTCAAAAGAGGCAAGATAGAAACAATATGGATCCTGAGTTAGCACAACCGTGCCCTCTTGGTTTGCTTGAGGGACGCGTTCGTTCGAGATTGTGATGGGAAAACCGAAGATTTGAGGGAAGAACGCGGTTAAAAATCTAGTCAGGATTGGTTTGGGTTAGAAAGTGTCACATAGGATAGAGTTGACTGGCATACACGCCAAAGAGAATGAAGAACATGACAGCCAGCTGGT
Source organism: Armillaria borealis (assembly GCA_030435635.1). NCBI lineage: Eukaryota > Fungi > Basidiomycota > Agaricomycetes > Agaricales > Physalacriaceae > Armillaria > Armillaria borealis. The sequence continues at coordinate 108,178 of JAUEPT010000096.1, forward strand.
CAAGATAATGAAGTATTGCTGAAAGAATCCCGCTTTCCCTCTTTAATAGATATCTCAGCGTCAAAATCTACGTCGATAGCAACTAGAATTAACATGACGGCAGTGCACAATACATTGTAAATCACGTAGTTGGAGCGGTACCACATGAAGTCCTGCGAAAGTTCACGAAGAATCCGCTGCGCATGATGGGAGGAGACCGCGACATCGGTTATTCGACGTATACGTTCAGAGTTTTACAACGGGAGCATCTTTGAGAAGAGATGTGAGACAGATGTGTAGTGAAGGAAAGAGAGATAATTACTTCAGAGATAGGTAATTCTCAGTACCTGGGAGAGTATCGCACTTCAGCACAAGTTTGAAGGGGTAACCTGACGTTTGATCTCAAAGGTGCTTCTAGCGAAGACATAAGAGGACTGTTGCCATGCGTGCGAGCACTGGACTGAGGACAATGATCGTTCAATCACCGGTATGCTCTTGGAAGGTAGCGCAGCTATCAAATGAACTGACAGATTCATTGAGTATCAAGTCCATATGACATCCCAATCGTTATGACGGCAATCGGAGCGGCAGGAAGACTCTGCAGCCTGTCCAGGTCACAGTGACTGAAGTTATCTGTAGACCAACGTAAGGATTGATTGCGGTCACAATCTGACAACGGGGGGACTTTGCCTCCGTCTCTTCCTACACCCCTCGAGAAAGACGGTACCACCATCCATCAGATTTTAGTCGCCAAAGAACATGTGAACTCTACAGACCAAAAAAATCCAATCCGTGTTGGCCTGATCGCCTCGTTATACCAAATAGACCGTCGACAGACTTACGATTGTTGCAGCGAACGCGAGACCCAAAATCATCGCTCTGACGATAAGAGTGATCTTTCTCGGTATCTGCGCGGAAGTGAGACTTTAAGATATTCCCTGGCGCCAATCAGAGGAGGTTCTACGGTGACATATCAATATAAAAACTGCATCAAAGGAACAAGACCCACAGTAAAATGATCAACGGCTGTCGCAAAGGCAATCAATGGCGGAATATGATGCGTTCACCGTCGACCCGTCCCGTCAGTAGTTCACAGGCACGATCCAAGCATTGTGATCCCCAAAATCTCGAAAATCTCGTGCGTAAGCTACGCTGTGTATATCCCGCAGCAATGTGGCGGGAGTTGATTGATAGATCCCATCGGCATTATCTGACGTTCCCGTCACCAAGATATCCTCGGAATTATCTGCAGAGAATAATAGAATGAAAACCTGAAGTTCGAAGTTTGAGGAGCGGAACGATTCACCTATTTCCTGCGCCCCCCCCTAAACCGGGGTCTTTTATCACCTCTTCAATTAAATCCGTATCACCGATAAAGATCATCTCTCCATTTTTTGATGCTGTGAAAAACCAGCAGTATTCAAACAGTGTAATATGGAGCGTTTGTCCAAAGGAGGCTAGAGTGAGGAACAAATCACAGGAAAATGGCCGAAAGAAATCTGACAGCGATGCCCGAACAGAAACTTGATGCTGCTCCTTTGAATGGGACTCGTACTAACAAAGATTTGTGAATAAGGCAACCATAGCGGAAAAGTTCAGTCACTGTTAGAAAGGGGCAGTACTTCTACCGGAAGTAGGACCGACGGGCAGCGAGGGCTCTTCGTAAAATTTCCTTGTCTATAGATACGAGGTCTGCCAATGTCGAATGAAATAGCTCGCCAGGTGGACACAGGTCCAGGAAAAGAGGGGCGGCACGGGAAGAGGATGACAAATAGGTATCAACTTTGCGCCACTGTTCTTATTTGCGCCTCGTGACTTTAGCTTCACGATAGTGTCGGCCCTTGTGTTACGCTTTGATGCCGTCGCTGGTAGTTGGAAGAGATTGCGTTGAAGACCGTTGGTGTTTGAAGATTTGCTACAGTTACTATCATTGTTGATATAGCCCAGAAAAAAGCTCTCCTTATCAACAGTAAAGCTTGAACGGATTACGTGTAGGGTAAGGAGATTCAATTCTCGCTTGATTTCGGAACGTACTCAGAACTTAGCCACTGGCAACTGCGACAAGCGTTGTACCTGTAATCTCATCACAGTGACTGTTGTATTCACTTTCCTTTACGCTGTACAAAGAATCGATATTGTTTTTCTGTTGGTATGCCGTGCAGAGGGGGTGGGGTGTTCTACACGCCGTGGGATCAATCTCTTTGTTACTTCTTAGCTTCGTATCCAGTATATGTGTGGTAGAAAACATACCGTAAGTTCTTCTGAAAGGATGGCGGAAGTAAAGTTCCTCTGACCTTTTTCTTTTGCCGACTGACCTGCTATTCACGGAAATATCCGGATACTCCCCTCTCCTCACCGTCGCTACCCAGTATTCCGCACTGCCCCGGTTCTTTTGTTCCGTTCTCAACGAGAAACAAGGGATATAATTTCACTGTAGAATGTTCGAGTAGGCTCGTTCCCTAATAAGAAGGTAACCATACGGCGTACCTTGTATCCTGGATTCCGATTTTCTGACTGCACCAAAGATGACGGGAGTTCCGAACGAGTCGAAAAAGTCGCGCCAGACACGGAATCGTGTATCTTCGAAGATCATCAAGGACGAGCCGACCGACGTTCTAGTTCCTGTCGAATCTCCTCCTGACCACGACTGGCAGAACCCCGCTGAGCTCAACTACGTCGACGCCAGCACAATGTCCAAGGCCGCGATCGTCGAATATCTCATCACACACTCCTTCTCCGTCCCCCCAAAGCGCAACATGTGGGTGACCATCACCTCTGCAGACGGAACAACGACCGTGATACCCGGCGGGTACCGTATTCCCCTCCTCTTCGCCGCTCACTTCCAATGGACCTCCCTTCGCCTCGTTTTGGGCTCGGGGGAATGGGATCAGTTTAATTCCGGGATTCTCCATATCTCCCGGATGTGTGATAGATTTTTGGAAGAAGCAAGGAGCGCTATGAGGCGGGGGATGGTGAAGGGATGGAGATGCCAGACTTTTGATAGGTTACTGGTGAGGTATCGTTTGTATCACCTCTTGTCTGATCCGGATAGCGTGAAGGAATTTCATGAGACGTATGGGGAAGTGGAATATGCTAATGACGCGGTGAAGTTTGGTATGTCTTTCGTCTCGGCTTAATTTTTCCTTATTAGCTGATTGGCTGGAGACTGGAAACGCTGGGCTTTGAAAGGACATAAAGGCTTCAAGCTTTTGGAGGAAGACATCAACGAGGGGGTAGGGCTGGGTAGGTGGCTAGAAGGGCTCAGGGAACGCGACGGGGACTGGGTCTGGGATACGTCACCAGACGCTTCGGGCCGGCGCGCCATGGATTATTTGGAAGAATGGATGAAGACAAAAGTCTGGACAGTTCCGCCTCCTCTTGCTAAAAACCCTGATCCTATACCCCCCAATGACGCCGTCCCTCCTCCTGATTATTCTATTTCACACCCCCCTCCTCCAAATGACGACCTCCTTCAGTTCCTCAAAACTCGCACAGAAGAGATCAAAAACCAAGAACGTCGCATCGCCGCTCTCGAGGCCGACCTAGCCATGCTAAGGACGACTAGGACCAGTGTTACGCCAATGCCCACGGAGAACGCTGAACCAGAGTTCATCCCAATGGAAAACTTTCCTGACATCGCGGACGTGGACTGCGCGTCGAGTTTCTGGCAAGACCCATTGAAGAGGTTTTTGGATATGCCGGAGGTCGAGGCGGCAAAAGTGGAGGACATGGATGTAGATGTGGTTATGGAGGACGCCTCCCAGTCGGCTGGGCCAGTCAAATCATGGCGCAAAATTCAGAGGATGGGTGGGTGAGCGGCTTGTCATTGGTATCGGTATCATTATAGATTGTTGTACTACACTCCGTTTCTTATGTATTACCTTGCGTGATTTCGGCAGCAATGGTTCTGAGAACATTAACTTGGGATGTACAAGACCAGTGCCTTATGCCTTGAAAATCAACTGCAGGAATACGGACGAGAGCAGGACAACTGGAACAGCAACAGGAGCACTCACCGGTTGAACGACAATCCTGGAAAGTAGCACAGTCCGACAGGTAATGTCCTAGCCAGAGGATGATAAAGCACCAGACCAGTACGCGTTGCCGTGGCCGCCACAGAAGACGACTGGGCTCCTAGCGTAGGACAGGAAAAAGTAGATAATTCCGAACAAGAATGTTCCCCCTCCGCACTAGCTACTAGCTAGTACTATAAGCCCCACTTCCAACAAGATGAATATAAACATCGGGAGACTCCCAGTATCCTTGACGGCGTTGTCATTGCTACTGGTACCACTACAGTACGACATTCCGTTTGTTTTTCAAAATATAGCCCTCGTGTGACTGCAGCAACACTGACGTCCAGACGAATGTACAATGCTAGAAGCTTTAGACTTTCAGGCGTCTTGACATGTCTGGTGTTGTAAGAAACTTTCCGTGAGCGGAACGCTTAGGATGGGAGCTGGAACATTCGCTAGTTGAATGATGATCCCGGTACAGCAGCACAATCATGAGCAAGGCTTTCGCCCCTCTCTCTAACGGCTAGCACCAAGCAGGTAGAAAAGTATAAACGGGAGTCGTCTGCGAACTCATTGATATCCTTGACGACATTCTATGTCCGTTAGGGTACAATAACAAAATATGCTCCACACATCACTCCGCCCGTCGACGCCCACGAGGATGCATCATTCTTGAAATCTTTACCCGCTGATCGTCCGTCAATCGAGGTAACCGCAAAATATTGCTAGCGAGCACTGAAAAATGTGTACAAGCTACCAATGTATCGACCTTTATGAGGGACTGGACATAGCAGATCCCGGAGGCCTTCAACTGGACCCTAGGTTCTACCCAGCAACGTTAAGTTGACCGTGAACTCGGCCTTTGGTCCAGTTGAGGGTATCAGTGGATAATTAAGTATGTGATTGATATGCTAGAGGGTTAGTGTACCAACCATGTATTATCTACGTCCGGCGTCCCCAGTTGGACCGTGCCGTGTAATCCTACCTACCTACCATAGGGTACCGGATCCTAATTACCCGCAGTGACCGTCTTTTTAAGAAAATCAAATGGTGTTCTAGGGGCGATTACCTTCCCTAGGTTTTCCCTCGCTCACCACGGCACAAGGGGAGCATTCCAGCGTTCAACAAGTCGAGGGGACAAATCGCGATCATATCGAAGCATAGTGTCGATCGCACCCGATCAAGAACTCTTCGTCCCCACACCATCTACCAATAGCAATAGCATCTCATTCACACCTGATTCTAGCATTTGGCGCGTTTGGAATTCCTATAGGTGGAAGGCATGGGAGGCGGGCTGGACGCTGCCAACCTCTTTCAGCACGATAAGAGTCGAAACATAAATTAATCGGGAGGATCGGGAGGATGATAGCAACAGTGACAAATGAAAGAGCAACGCTCATTTTTCTCGGTGATGGCAGTCATCTCCGAGTATATAGGCCGTCTAGCAGCGCATCGATCTTCATCAGGTCTTTCTCCGTGATATCCTTATACGTCATGTCTCCCAGCTTGAAGACCACGAACGTCCCAGGTTGTGAATCAGAGTACCACACATGATACACATTCCCAAGCGTGTGGAAGTTCGTCAATTGGTATCGTGTGCTGTCGGGCCTCGGGTATGGATAGCTGGTGTGGTGGTAGCCACAGCGAAACGGCAGTTTACGACAAGAGCCTGACGGGCGCAGACGTCGTTAGGGTGAGGATAAATGAAGCAAACCCAGGACTCACGATTGGGGAGGAATTCGTAGGCGTAAATGTCGACCGTCTTGTTCAACGGAGTGGACATGGCTATGCGGAATGCTGCGAATGTTGCTCAGGCGAGGTCTTTATAAGGAACATCGCTGCGAGGTGGCATTATTGTCGGTGGCAAGACAACGTGCTTCGACTCGGATTGTATCAATGATGTCAAAAAGGAAAAGAGGTATTCGCCGGTCCAAAATAATCTCACGTCCACCCACAAAGGGCCATTCATTAATGTCATTTGCCATTGTAGAGAATGCGGCAATGAGAGTAAAGAAACAAGAGGAACAATGCGCACAGCCACATGAAAATCAACTTGCCTGATCAGGGTTTCTCTCTTCCCCCGACGTGCCCAACAAAATGGAAGTCTGATCAACCATCAATTAGTTCTATTAAAGCTATCGATCTATCCGAATTACATTTGCGACGATGTGAGCAGATTTCGCATTAAGTATTGAACGGTAAGGGAAAAGAGTGCTTCAGCTTCCCCTTGTTTTCCCGCAACAACGTCTTGAAGAAGTCAGAAAATGTCCTTGTGACCAGCTTCGTTCTTCATCTCATTTCTTTGAAGAAGCACAATATGTTGTCTCCGGAGTCGAGGCCTGAATCTGATACTGTTGCTTACCAACAGATGAAAATCTGCATATCTTTACTCCCGGGACATTTCAGTACGTTCACGAAATTCTCTGTTATCGACATAATGGTTGGGCGCCCATGGGCAATGACATTCACATTACTGGTATTACCATGCAGAACGTTGCCTACGTGTACCACCGCACCTTGCCCTGTCTCAGGTAGTATTTCACTCTGCTCCAAGGTTCCAAGCATGTTGTTGATCCTGCTGGGATGATATACCTTTGTTGGGATGCAAGTTCCACAGATACTGAGGAAAGAGAAAGGTCAATATGTTACCTGATGAAGAGAGTCGACTTTGCCTCGACTCTGCATCATCTCTTACTGCAAGATTTTCAGGAGTAATCGAAGAATGTCCCTTGCACCATGTGATCGCCAGCCATACTCAAAAAATTGAAATAGTCGCAGTCTGTACTCTGGAGTCTTAACTGTAAGATTCGAAGGCTGTCTTACAGTCTCAGTGTTCGCATTGCGCAAGCTTGCCGCGGCAACGCTGCCCAAGCAGCACAAACAAAATACTGAATGATTACATAACTGCCCCAGAGAGGCTCGAACTCTCGACCTTCCGATCGCTCTTAACAGTCGGACGCTGTAACCAACTCAGCCATGGGGCACATAAATTACTCCTTGTGACTGTGCTACTTTCAAAGGGACATTTCTGCATGATTCATTTATATTGACACCCTGTGCATCTAACTAAAGCTACTCAATAAGCCTAAGGACGCGTCCGTGAAAAAAATACTCGTCAACCAGTCTATATTTTATGATCTGCCAAGCTCAAGCGCGCTGTCGTTCTTCTCTGCGTCTAAAGCACTGCGGCTTCTTCCCATATTCCGCCCAATCAAAACGCCAGGGTGCGCAAAGTTCAGCGTGTAGATAGCCAAGACTACCATGGCCCCATCAAGAACGTCTGAGAGTCGCGAGAAATTAGAATCAGTCAAGAAGTGAGATATTGATCAAAACGGCGCAACATACTGAAGTAAACTTCTGTGAGAATGATCCTTCCGTTCCATCCATCGGCGAGTTCGATTGTCCGGTAGATAGCACTGTGAAATGATAAACATAAGGCTTTGACACGAACGTCATGAGAGCCAATGAAGCATACCGAATGAATAGACACAAGGTGTTGAATGCGAGTGCGAAGATCATGATTTTTATTTTCGTATCCATGAATCCACGTGGGGTATTGGGTGAAGAGAGGGTCACCAAGGAGTCGCTCCGTTTCTTGCGCGCGAATAGTTTTGAAACGGGGCGGTTGTGCGTGTAGCGGACGAGGAATTCACAAGCGAGGATGGCGTAGAACGTGATGACCACTGCCGAGACGATACATTAGCATACATCGAGACATTTGAAGAGAACGGAGGGCCCTACCAAGCTGGAAGACGATACCGGCAAGCATGACATTACTGCCCTATGGAACACCGTCAGCTGAGCGCATTAGAGGACAAAACATGTCCTCACTAGCTTGGCACCTTCGAGATCATTGCGGTCGGAAGCGGATGACGCGATACCACCACCGCCGCCTTGTACCACCAGCGAGAGAATATCCTGGGATCAATAACATAAGCACAGCGAGCGATGTTGGCTATTTCATCGTACTCACACAGCTGACGAATATTATAGAATCTAAGCAAGGGGACATCGTGAGCGAGGTGGAATAGCTGCGCGAGAGAGAGGTGCTCACATGCTCTTGGGCTCAATCTACTATAAGCGGGTCCCAGGATACGAATTATGGCTCCAAGGATGAGAAAATTAGCGGCGACAAGTGGTGTAGGTCCGATGATTGTAGCCGTTATTCTATCCCGACGGTTAGATCAGAGGGTGAATTGCGAGCGAAAGGTATAGACTCACTGAATCATAAAAGGATCACCTAGATCTGGAGATATACTCGACCAAAACCTCCCGCTCCATCCCAAGATCTCGAGACATCCGGCGAGGATGATAGTCGGGAACGCCCACCACATACGGAAATAGACGGTCTGAGCCGTGTGTGTCACTGATAAGACAGCGTTTAGCACCACGGATACCGAATTCTAGGGAGTGACGATGCTTACAGGTAGATATTCCAAACAGGATAATGAATGTGAGGGCAATGCCTTTCGATGGAATGTATCCATAGGGAGAGTCTTCCCGGTCTACTTCAGCAGCGAGAGTTTGCACTGTAGATATCAAACAAAGTCAGCTGCAAGCGTCAAGTAGCACTTTGTTAAAACGCGCACCATGTTCTAATAGGGACATGGTCGTAGAGTTTTATAGACACTTTAGACGACGAGAAGGAATGATGGGAGAAAAAATCAAGGTGTGCTTTATGTATGACTCAGAAATTACGATAGACATCTTCGGAACGTCGGTTAGCCCAGTTAGGAGGTCCCGTATAGCCTTGGAGGACCTTGGCAGATGTTTCAATATGTGGAGAAAACAGACCGTATCCCGACTGGAAGGTTACGTATTGGACATTGACGATGAAATTCGGTCCTATTCTGGAAAGTGTTTCATGCCGAAGCGACACCTCATTGCAAGCAAAGATCGTCTAATCTGTAGATAAGCAACGAACGTTGATCAGTATCAATCAGGGCAGCTTGGCAGTGTCCTTGCGCAGTCGCCCACGAACGTTAGAGCGAGGACCGCAGCATATAGCGATGCAGTAGGGATATTGATTCACGTACCGTGGGGAACCCAGGCGTCGCTACTGGCCAAAACTGAATACTCTTGAAACGATCCTCGAGAGACGGTTCTCTGACCGCGTAAGGCAGTGTCCTTAATCTTGCATTCGTACCTGCCCTTGTGGCGACCCGTGGCGTGCGAGTGATGGAGGGCGTTGTTATTGCAATATTTGCAAGGCGCTTAAGTACTTTTTCTTCGCGTTACAACTCGGAGTAAAAACTGGACCGTATTGAAACGGTATGTTTGGTGGAGGCACAGAGAGAAACGTCTCCGTCGGTCCGACGGCCGACGGTTGCTGACAAAGATCAATTTCCTCTTTTATCCTGATCGCCCTGCCGCAGCCACGTCACCTTCAATGCCGATTGCGACTGAACAGCTCTGTGATTCATTGGAAACCCGTTGACATTGTCCCCCAAAAAACATCTAGCTAGACATACGATTCGCAAGTCATTGACCCGTATTTCGTCGGAGCGGCTTGGAAAAAGTAACAAGGGAACTTGGGTTGGTTTCCTCCGACTCTCCTACCTCATGCTTGCGTCATGTAAGAAAGCCTGTCTACTGATGTCCAGGCCGGTCAAGAAGACTTGCAGTGCAATTCCGCAGCTGCTGGCGATGATGATAACAATTTCCGTTTTTCTGAAAACCAGACGTTTCTTACTGACACCAGGCTGACAAGTAATGGTCGTCGTAAGGGCAGTCACGATCTTGCAAGTCATTCTTTCCTTATCTCCTATTGGATAAAGTCGGACCACCGAAAATGGTCTTGTTCGCAGTTTCACAGTTTGAAGACCCGCTTGAGCTCGGGATTCCTAGCGACGCGTCGGTGTCAGACGTGGTAGTTTTTTACCATCTGAGGTTCAACGCAAGAAATTTCTGTATCCTGCATTTCATGGCCGTATCGATGTCGCTTTCAATTCTCTGATGAACTAGGCCGTTGAGTGCATGATTTTTTTTAATTATATAGAAGTCAGTTAGTATGAGAGAACAAACTCTCGTTATCGAACGGTGGACTGGCCGTGTAGTATTCTTCGTCAGGCAAGCAAAAAGTTATTCCACACGCAATACACTATTGTATTGCCGGAATTCGAACCCAGGACAGCTGCATGGCACGAAGCAACTCCTGCACCAAAGGAGAACACGTACATATGCTTTTGTTAGGAGTCAACCTCCGCTTACGTCGTAGCGTAAGCACTAACCGGTCGACTTCGCAAGCTTGGTTTTCTTTGTTGATGAGTCCCCTCTACAGAGGGCGGGGCAATTATTTTGAACCGAGGAGCACGAGAACGATGAATAAAAATGAAGCTGCGAGCGACCCGCCTTCAGGGGCCAACCGGTCTAAAATGATACGATAAAGCAAAGCTTACTTTATGTCTCAGCAGAGTATGATCCTCCAATGCTTTCGTGGAGACATTCTTATAAGATAAGAGGCTGCCTCGACGAGTCAGTTTCCGAACGGAGGAATAATAATATATTGCGTACTCACTTACATATCATTGGTACGATGATTTCTGGACAGACATAGCATCAGAACGCGACCTAAATTTGGGAGGATAAAAATAAACAAAGCGCGCCGGGTTGAACATTTTTTTCGGAGCAAGTCTGGATCGTTTGATCTTTGCGTGTGGTTGGGAGATGTGGTTTGATAAATTTTCATCTGGACGTCAGTTCATGTAAAGTATCGACATCAGCAGATTGGGAAAAAAGTTTCCGGGGCTTGCGGCGGCCACGGTCCGGCGGAATCCTTATTCGCCTTGTCAAGGCCTTACAGAGTCCATATAGCCGGGGCACAATGTTGCGTCCTTTTCATATGCTATTAGAACCTCGCAGAATAATAACTTAGCCTTCAAATTTACATACAACTATTTACAGCTCGTATATCACTACTATAAGCTCAATAAAATGTAGTCTCGCCTCTGCAGACTGAATGTATTTGATTCTGAAAAGCTTAGGTGCCCAAAATGACGACAGATTTAAATGTACTACGAGCCGGCAAACCCCATATCTATGATGTCAAGACGGTAGTTCAACCTCTGCCGGTCCATCAGAATTGGCGTCTTCGGGATGCCCCTCACCATCGTCGTCATCACCTTCCTCTGAATGTTCTTCCATAGTGGATTCATCATCTCATCTGGTGGTCCCCGTTTTGTTTGTGCATGCCTGCTTGGATTTATTTCGACCCTGTATAATATTTGGATACTGGCTGCACAACGGTTCTTGCGAAGTGAGTCCTTCAGATGTAGTACTGCACTACTGAATTTTCAGCCACGCCCTCGGCCTACCTCAGCGGGACTGCTGCAGCAAGGGAGAAAAAGTTCGGTCATTAAGAGAACCAAGCGAGACAGGGTGCATGTCGTGACAAAACGAGCATCCGAATCGGAGATCTCGCGATCACCAGATCAATGCTGAACGTGTCATCCTATGCAATGCATCGTGACATGACACCGCGCGGTCTTACTCTGTTTCCTTCTAAGTTCTCGTCACAGAGCACTACGCGTCCATTCGTCCCACGAGGTTTTCTCTGCATGGTCCATGCATCAGATACCCACCCTACAAGACTGCTTTGCCTCTAGACCTAATTTTCTCCGATGCGGACTTCTTCTTCCGAGCCGGAACTGAAATGTAGTCAGCTATTTCAACATAAATACAGTCCGAAATAGCCACCAAAGTTGAATGCCCCAACGTCTCGGGCAAGATATCATTGCCTCTCCAACCATCGCAAATTCCTCACCTACGCAACTCGTCTCAGGCATCGGTGCGTCCATTTCAAACATTCAAGGTCTTCTGAAGTGACATATCAGTGCAGAGTCGGAGGAAGAAGTGGTCGTGTTGAAAGGTACTCAAGTCAAGAGAGTCAACCGTCATGGTCGGTGAGTTAAATCTCTTGGAATCAGCTCCGTATAGCATCTTAGGGAAAAATTTAAGCCATTAGGGTGCAACCTTCTCCATACAATGTCACCCTTTGATTAATGGTCTGGGTCGCCGTGGAATCGGATGAGTACGTCCGGCACGAACAATTGAAGTAATTCTTTCGTATGTTGCAGGGATATGTGCTGATATCCTTTCTCCCGGGCCTAGCCGTGTTTTCAAGGCCAGAAGAATTCACCTATCCAAGTCCCTTCCTGATGACAGCTCCGGAAAGCGATTGGCAATGAAGAGGTTGAGACGAGGACCTGGACAGCCAGACAACAGGCCATTTGTATAAACTGCATTATCTAGACGTACCTGTATTCTGTTTACAGCAATGATAATAAATTTACTATTTCAAGCTTCTCCATCTCCAAGAGTGAAAATATTCGTAGTATATGAAGTGGGCCCCTAGCTACCTGAGAAGCTATAGAGATCACGAACTCATTTTACGATGGCGATCATGTTATACCTGCGTATGGTGCCAAGTAATTGTACTAACACCTTTCAAAGCCCGATAAGCATTATCGGCATCAGAAATACTCATAATAATACACGCAGATTACTATTCCTCCATGGTTCATATGGGCGTATAAGGCTACCGCAGTTATTTCGGACGTTGCCATGCATTTCGAGCCTTGCTAAGGGGTTATATGGCCATATATATTTCTGTCCAATTCGCTGATGGACGTGACCGAGAATGGCAAAACGGGAAGCGGGGAGCGCGCGCCGCGGGCCGGAAGGCGATGACAAGACACGTGGGCCATGGTAGAGTAACGATCCACTTCCGGCTTTTTCTCCCACCATCACTCGTCTGTTGCGTGCCTCTTAGGAGTTTTCGGTCAGTATGCAAGTGCTGCTCATTCCCTGTCAGAGTTGGCACGTAGGAATGAAAGATGGTCCAGAAATTCTATTTCTCCCTTGGATAAAAGTTGCAATGGAAACAAGAAAGAGACGAAATGGACCAATAGCCTCGTTTCAATCGAGTGTTCAACGTTGAACGCACTGAGTGACTCAACGATAATGCTCAAACGTTCAAACGTTCTGGCATGGTTGCAGCGCTTATGAAATCTATCGGTGTCGAAGAACACTGGAAGCAACTCTCAGTGGAAAGTCTTCCCAGGTTATCCAAAGAAACGCTACCATTGGTCTGGCCTTACGTCACTTCCCTGCGTATGACCGCCACTGACGGATTTCAAGTTTTAGTCACTGCTCACGAGGCGACCTTCGACCTCTATTTTAGATGCTTCTCTGTATCTGAACACTAATGGAGACGGTCCGAGTGCGAACGACGGGACTCGTAGAATTCACTATAAAGCTGGAGCTCGGAGATATGGGTATCTCCCTACCGTCATGTTTCTACTCGCTGCAACAGTGATTTGGTGCATCTATCTCGTTCTATCTCGACTGGTGTTTCATCCCCTCAGAGTGTTTCCTGGACCGAAAATGGCTGCGCTCACGTCGTGGTACGTAGCCTACTGGGAGACAATTCGAGATGGGATGCTCGCCAATCAATTGGAGAAACTTCATCAGATTTATGGTGAGGTGGTTCAATCTCGGCGGATGAATTACTAGATGCTGTGCAATTATAGGTCCAGTGGTCCGAATAGCGCCCAATGAGGTTAGTGCTTGCCGTTACCTGTAAATGATTGAAAAGGACTCATCGGTACCCTTCTAAGCTACACTTCAGCACTCCCCGGGCATATTTCTCTATATATTCTACTCAGGCGAATGTCATCAAAGACCCGAACTATTACTGGTGCTTCAATATCGATGAATCCGTGGTAGGATTCACCGATCCCGTGTTAGCGAAGAAAAGACGAGATATCCTCAACCCGTTGTTCTCACAGCGGTCGATTCTCAAACTGGAGAGCATCATCCAGGAGAAGGTATGTCTGGTTTATGACCATACCCTAGCTTAACAGTGTTTGAAAGATCAATACGCTGATGGATATCATTACCGACGAATACCGTGATAAACCAGTCGACTTACACCAAGCGTTCAAGGCCACGTCTATGGACATAATCACCACGTACTGTTACGCCCAATCTTTTGATGCGCTCCATTCCCCGGGCTTCGCTCATCCTATACTCTTGGGCATGGAGGCTATTACGGCCACGATGACCGCCGTGCGTCACTTCCCCGTCCTCAGATTTATGCACTACCTGCCCGAAGGCGTCACAAGGATGATGAACCCGGATGCAGTAGGCTTTTTCAGCTTGCAGAAGGTACTAGGAAAGCAGATCGATAAGATCTTGGCTGATCCTGGGGTACTTGAGACGGTCCATGAGACGATTTATCATCGTCTGTTGGCAGAAGATGGGGATAGGCATCAAGGAAGTCTTTGTTGGAGGAAGTAAGCATATTTCGCGATCACTGCTCTTCGGGGGGTGGAAACTTATCCAGTTCTAGGCGCAAACGTTCCTCATTGCGGGGACTGATACCACCAGTAATGCGATGAGTGTAGGTTTCTTCCATGTCCTTAACAACCCTTCGCTCCGAGGAAAGCTCGTTGCAGGGCTAAAGGCTATATGGCCGGAAAAGGAATCGCCCATGCCATATGATTCTCTCGAGAAATTGCCCTACCTGGTATGCGTTTGCCGCCCTTTTCACATCGACAAAATTTATCCATCAACCAGACTGGGGAGGTGAAAGAGTCGCTGAGGATGAGTATCAGTGTTCCGGTTTCCCTTCCGAGGGTACTATCCGCTGATATGGATATTGATGGCATTTCAGTTCCTGCCGGGGTGGGGGTCTTTCCTTCAACAAAATTATTCATTACTAAATACCTCGTAGACCGTGGTTGGGATGGGAACGTCCTTCATTCTGATGAACAAGGATATCTTTCCGGAGCCAGAGGTATTCAACCCTAATCGGTGGGATTCTCCGTCGTTGGATAGGTACCTTGTACCGTTCTCAAAAGGCCCTCGCGCATGTTTGGGTATGAAGTGAGTACTTTAATGGTTCTTTACTGGTAGCAGTATTAATTGTGTTCTCAGTCTTGCATGGTGCGAACTGTATCTCATGTTCGGGAACCTCTTTCGAAAGCTTGATATGGAGATATACAACACAAGGTCTGCTATTTTCTCCGTTATTTCCTATTTTTCGTCACTGAATCTCTTGTACAGTCCGGAAGATCTATCTTTCCGGTGTCATTTTTTGCCTATATTTTGCGGTCGACATTTACATGCTACCGCTCGGGACTGTCATTGATAGTCGAGTCAATTTAACTGCGTGTTGTTACAGGGAATGGATCGTCAGAATCCCGGAACTTGGTCTGCTGAGTTTCGCACCCTCGTTTTTGAATTTCCCCGGGTGTGAATCGTTTGATTGCTGGAGATTATCAACGCCATTCTTCAACGCACGAATCCGGCATCTGATTATAATTCCCTTCTCGTTATGGGCTCCGGCTCCACTGGCAAGTTTGTCCCTGGGTTTGGGAGGATTCTACATGCATCACAGGTCTTCATCCTAAGGAAGATCTGGTATTGCATCTATCTTCTGATGCCGCATGTGCGGTTTTGACTCCCATCCAGATAGATGTACGAGACATCGAGAAGTGCTGCTATGAATTTTTTGTTCGTATTTCAGGTCGGTGTATTCAATAGGGACCACTAGGCAATCACCAGGATCTGCGCTGGTATCCCTGAATACGAGGCACAAAGGTGGTTTTGTCTATTGTTCATCGGATTACTTGCAACAAAACCACTGAGAGGCCTTATTGTCACATGCTCTCGTTGGGAAGTCAGCTTCGCAAGCTTGGTATGAAGAAGAAGTAGTAAAAAAGGATTACTTCAACTTGACCTTAATTCTCCCAATAGGAATTGAACCTTGTTTCTGTCATGTAGACTGATGCACTACTAAGGAGATGAGCTGGTTCGCTTTGGCGTGCTGCATTGCCATGTCCTTTGAGCAGCGCCTCCGAGTCATGCTCGGTGGGACTGATCAAGGTGTGCCGTGCAACATTCGTTCGCTGAGCCCATCATACAACCTATCCTTCTTTGTCACCTCTCTACATGATCGTAAATTTATAAATTCAAATTAATTTTCGGTGACACGTGTCGGATGTTGTCACTTTCCTCCACTGCCATCTAACGTCAGCTTGTGACGTCTCCATCGATATCGACTCTGGCTCATTGGCTGAGCTGGAGCGCGTTCAGAAGACCTTCATCCGCCGTCTCCTGGGTATTGCTAAGCGATCACCTGTGGCAATGCTCTTCTCAGAGACAGGGATGTGGCCCGTCAAGTTTCGTAGGCTGACGCTCGCCCTGCGTGCAGTATGCCCTCTCCTTGCCAAATGATCATTTACTCTCCTATGCCATGAAGGACGCCATTACGCTAGCTAACCATGGAAAACCGTCGTGGATGTCCGATCTCCGTAATGCTTTGTATCGACTTCGTCGGCCCATAACCATTGATCTCTCCCGTCCTTGGTCGCCTGTTGATGTCGATAACATTGTCGACGCCGTTGAACAGGCATACTTGAAGGATATCGAAACATTCATCGGCTCTTCCCCCAAAGCTCCTCTTTTGCATCATCGTGCTTCATGCCGCTCCCAGAATGCCTATTCACAGAAATCTGTGGTAGCCTCCTTCCGCCCATACCTCCTCGTGCCTGTCCCTGCCCATCGAAAAGCGTTAGTGCGCTTGCTGACGTCGTCCCATACGCTCGCAGTCGAGGTCCTCAGATGGGCAGAACGGCGTCGTCCTCCTGTCCCTCATGATCAACGTTTATGCCGTTGCTGTCAAGTGGATGTAGAGGACGAAGCTCATGTTTTATTGTACTGCACCGGATGCAACGATCTGGAAGCACTACGAGAGCAGTTCTTCCGTAAAGTCTTCCGTATTGCTCCTCTCGCACTGATCTCATCCCTACAGTCCGCATCTTCGGGAGTGGAGGTCATACGGTTGCTTATTGAAGGGAACGATGCTGATGTCTTGTGTTCCTTCGCGAAGTTTGTTTTCCATATCTTGCGTATCTTTCAACGTCTGCCTGTATTTCGTACCGAAATATAAATGGTGTATACCATCGTGATTGAACTTACCTTCTACAATGCTTACTATCAATACCCCACGAGGTGTCTCTACTCCGCAAGAGTGCGATCACAACGGTACGAGCCTTCGTGGCCACAGCACATGGCTTGCCATGTTAGGGCTGTGCCAGACCCGGCCGTTCCTGATTGGGACCTTGTGCCGGTACACACACCACACCACCACACCACCATCAAGAAAAGTACATCGGAAGTATAAGTATCCGATAGACCATGAATCGTAGAGCGGTACGTTGATTCAGGAGTTCAAAAGAATAATAACTCAACCTTTTGTGTCCAGCGAAGGTCCCATCTGCCAGTCAGAAATTCGCAGAGCCACTACCCTGTTCCTCTTGATGACGCTCCAGATCTTCAAGTTCTAGATGAAGCTGTCAGAAATCCGATCGATGCTCATCGAATGTTATCACTTGTCGATCTCCAGCTCACTGAAACGCCGGTTCCCGAGGGGTTCGACCCTTGGTTACACACGCCGGCTCTCCACCTTATCGATGCTTGTATGCGCGGTCTCTATAGGATTATCACAGAAAGTCCGTCGTTTGGGACGGATCAACAGCTTCGTAAGAGAGTCACAACCCTTTGGCCACGACTCATCCCATGGAGCATGTACTTCCTTGACCAAGTCATACTGGAGCACGCCGGTATCATGATATCGAATCATGAATTCGCAAAGTACATTGACGGTGCCGTATGCAGCTGCGTGCGCTTTCTTCTCCGGGCTCTTGAGCTCGACGAGATGAAAAGGTCACTCTCCCAGCTCGCCCCACGTTTGTTGTCCAGTCTAACTCAGGCTTCGATGGTGGCGGTCGAGAATGGAATCCAGGTTGCCGGCCTTCTCACTCATGCCGTCAAAAAATGGATGGATTCTAAAGACCAAGTCACGTTTGGAGATGTATCTCGCACGTTTAGCACTTTTCCAATGTCTCGACTGACGGGCTGTCTCACCCGTATCATTTCTTGCATTCAGGACTGTCCAACGCCTGTGCCTTGGGCGTTGTTGACCTATAATGTTATGTTTATTCAATTCGTTGGCGAGGGTGATCTCCGACTCGAATATTTATTGATGAAGTCCATACCCTGGGTCTGCAAACTCATCACATTTTCCCGGCGATATATTGATAAGCACCCCGAAGACATGCAGCTCGCGGCGAAGCCGCTCATCCTTTCTTTCGGTTATTTAGTTGGGGTACTGACCGATGGTCCGGAGTGGATCGCTCAGGCCCTGGATAACCGGCTGATTGTGTCGCTTGCATGGTTCACTACCAGAACCCATACTTTGGGCCCCTACCCTCAGGAACTCGACCAGACGATTTGCACTCTCCTGAACCTTCTCACTGTTAACACAGCCTGGCGGTCTGTACTGCGACCCATGTTTCGCTCGATGAAGCATACAGATCTATCCTTCTTGGAGCAACGAAGTGAAGAGTCGAATGAGGTCGTTATCGAGCATTGGGGTCGCTTGGAAGAGGCATTTAGGGAAAGATGGGACAACCGATGTTCATACAAAGATGAAGTCTGTGAGAATTGTATGAATATGCTTGTAAGTTTAGTCTACGTCTCAATATTGATCTCATTGTTAACTTTCTTTGAACTTTCCCTAGAATTGCCCTGGCATCAAAAACGAGAATGCGCGGTTCAGATGTTCGGCCTGCGGCATTAATTTTTGTTCGAGGGCTTGTCAAAGAGACAAGAAAGATACTACTCACCACTCTATCTGTGCGATACAACGGAATCGCAAAAAAAGTACGCTCCCCTGATTTGTTTGTTACTGGCCGCCGTTGGCATTCTAACGTACGTAACAGGAGGGTATCCCGAAATTGCCGTTTTCAGAGACTGCGAGTTTCTCTGCTGGATGGTGCGACAACTTCTATACAACGAGGAAGAGTACATCGACGAACTTATGGAAGGGTATTCCCAAGACCACGGAGATCAGTCCACGGGGATCGTGCTCCTAAATTTCACAAAATTTCCCGCTGAGGTCACTGTTGTGTCTTTCGATGATTACAAGTCTCGAGTTGTTGATAGAGAGGATTGGTGGATAGCTGAGCTAGAGAAGGCGGAGCAAAGGATCAGAACTGGCGCTGAGGGGAAATTGGTCATGATGGCCATCCACCACGGTAAAAAGCCGTTATGTCACTTTCAATGGCTAGAGGATTTTGCTGACCTACGACTTGATGTATCTGACGTTTTTACCTATCTTTCATAGACGTGGAGTGTGCCCATATTTTATATCAATGAGCTATGGGAAGGCCGTGATGAAGATCAATCTGTCTGCCTGGATTTTTCAGACTTTCCAGTCTGTGTCGCCACTTCTTGACGAGTGTAAGCATCTGGGGAGGACCAGCTGGAGAAAGCGGTGTCACATCAAAGAATGAAAGGCGGAAAATCGGTTCTGATGGGTATCAACCAAGGAACTTCGAACAAAGCTGCGGTGGTACTTTCAATGGATAGAAGATATAACCCACGATACATGCGCGTACATAATCCTTGCTCCAAACGAGACTAAAGGTCTTCCGATTCCGCTTTGCTACATACCTTGGAGGCTTAGAATATACGCAGGTTCTATTCAGCATACACCAGATCGAGATGTTCTAGGTCATCCGGCCCCCAAGGGAGAGACAAATGAACGATCGCCCCTCCAGTAAGCGAAGACTCGTCAAGCAAATATTGCCAGGAATGCTCATACCGGTACTTGTCCATCGATGACACGCTGATCTCTAGGGGAACATCCCTATAGTTCATCTCCAAGACAAGTGGCAGTGGAAACCTCTTTTTCTTTCGAGATGGATGTTTTTTTAGGAACTGTTTCTTCAAAGCGTCGATGCGTATCTTTTGGTTCTGAATGTCATCTGATACTACTTCCCGGATAAATTCCAGATCCCTGTGAGATGGTGGGATAGGCTGGCCGGCTGTGAGGCATTTAGAACAAAGAAGAAAGATACGGAAGAGGCTTATACCTACTTCGTCTTTTGGTTCGTATATCTTGACACTCCTCCTTGTGAGATAGCCACGAAGCCTTTTGACATTTCCTCGAGCAGTAATACACCCAATAACAGCCGACGCAGCACATCAGCGAGTCATACATCCCTGTCCTGGTGCACTATAATGCAATAATCCTCAGTATGCAGTTGAAAAGATATCCAGGTGCATACCTCGTCATTCATACACTCTAAGTTATCCTGTTCGGAGACATGATAATGCCTTGTGTTCCATCTAGAAGCGACCGCCTTCTTGAGCTGCGTCCAGGCCAGTCCAAGAGAATCGCTCTCTGGAATGGAGTCTATCCAACCCGACACTTGCAAGCATTTAATCCTATCAAGCGCTTTCCGTGCCTGTCGTGTTACAGGCCGGTATAGAAGGGACGTGTTGATTTTATCAATGACAGCAGTAAATGTTCCCTTGAGGGTATGCGGGACGTTATCTGCATCTCCAAATCGCTCTACGAACGGCTGGCATCTTATGAGAGTCTGGAGAAGGTGACATTGAAGGGCCTGGGCAACCCAAGTATAGTTTTCGTAGAAAGCGTTCATGAGGTATTCGGAAGATAGACAGAGAAGACTTGTACCGAGTCTAAGCTCGATGTCGTCTTGATCCTGTGACATTCGCTCCATCATCCGATGGGAACAGATGTGTCGCATGAGACGGCATGTCCATGGGACAGAGTCTGAGGCCAGGTATCGATATCTGAGAGTGGTGGATATACTGAAGCAGTAGATCATCATGGTGAGGTTTGACTCGAGGAACATCCATCGAACACCCTGCGTTTCCTGGAGTGAGGCGACGATGTTATCGAGGGTGATAGAGACTACATCTAGAGGAGATGTCTCGAGCGTGTGTAGGTGCACTGTCTTCCATTGTTCAACTCCTGGTTCGGTGGATTTCGAGGTACTTGTAATGATATGTGACACGTGGTCCCTAACCTGGTGGTCGTGCTTAAATGTGAAAAGCCATGCTTCCGTTATGGTACGAGCAAAACCAGGATGATTGACCATGATAAAGAGCAGGGGCGGGATTTCGGAGATGAAGGAGAAGAACGACGTTAGGGCGGATATTAGGTCATTTCCGAGTGAATCATCGCCAATCACGGTACCAGGGTTTAGAAGGTAGTGTCGTATTGAGAACATGAGCCATTTACAGGCTCTTGGGCACAGAGCTGCGACCGCGCTCCCCAAACCAGGATCTTGGCATGTTTCCTTGTTGAAACCCCGACTTAGTACTTTGAAGCATCGAACGATTACAGCTAAGGATATGTCGGAGATTGGATATTCGGCATTTGAAGGAGCAGGGTTATGGCTAATGTGGTTGCATACTACGGGCAGTATCTCTGAGAATACCCGTGCGTCTTGGGCATGAGCAGCAAGAACGGCCAGCGCTGAGACGGATCCCTCGCGTGCAAATTGCTAGAATATCATCAGAAAGGACAACTACTAAAGAAAAAATGCAAGTACCAATAATGTCTCCATACTTCGCAGCTGCACCCGTAAAGGGATGATGATAGTTCAACAAACGATGGAAAAAAATCATATTTCCCCGCTAATTCCCCGTGGCGTATGTCCGATGATCGGTAAAATTGCGCGTGCCTATGGCCTGTTCTACAGCTACTTATGGGCGTAATAGCGTAGCTACTCTCATGTTCTATCGTCTAAAGCAAACACCCGGGTTAACTTTGGAATTCGCAAGCCGCAAATTGCTGACCCGGATTGCCTAGTACGAAATGATGACAAACCTTTGAGCTATCCGTCCTACCGTCGTTGTAAAAATCTACCAAAGAAATGCTTGTTAAAACACAGCGAAAGACACCAATATATTGACTTACCTATCCCGTCATCGAGCGCCGACGGACGCGATAGCTGCGAGGACAACGAAAGTTTAGTATGGTATCAAAGTAAGAAAGAAACATCCCTACCTGGGAGATTTACCCAATTTTCCGACACGTTCACACTCCCCCACCATCAACAATTGCTGCGCCGTCCAAGACTCTACGCTTGTATCCCCCTTCTCTGACCGCCCAAAGTCAATTAACCTGAACCTCCGATCCGAATGTCTCTTGTATGCCGGCCAGTCCTCGATGTCTCCATGCTGCACCACGATATTCCTCGCGTATACCGACCCATGCAACCACCCTTCATTGTGGAAACGGAAGAGCAAAGAGGCGCATTCCTGCCTGTCAAGAGCAGTCGTTAGCAAAAGGTAAATGTTATACAGATGACGTGATGCGAACCTATCGTCAATGTCCAACGCCTCGACATCGATAGGCGTCCCGCAATCTTCTAATAGCAAGATGGGGCTCAGGTATCCCTGATCACCGTCACCCTTCTCTGGCACGTAGTACCCATAAAACTGCGGAACAACCGCCCCAATAGGGGTTGGATCATGCAACGGCGGAACGATGTTGTATCCATTCCAGTGCTGGAAGAAATGCGCCGGGAACTTCTGGTAATTCTTGGCCTCTTGCTTGAGATGGTCATCGTGTTTGATGGATAGCTTTGCTGAAACAAGCGTACGAAACGTCGTCTTGTTGCTTCGGCGAGTTTCGTGCTTGCAGTACGTCCCAGGACCCTGCCACTGCACATCGATGTCGGTTTCTCGCAGTGGGCATGCATACCCCATCTGCGTCTTGCTGGTGTCCTCGTGCATGAAACCCTCCCCGGCCGACCGTCTTGCCATCTCGAAAAGAAACGTCGAGATCTGGTTCCCAACATATTCTGTCTCGTCCACTTCCACATCTGGCATGTCATTCTTGAGCTTCTCCAAAACCGCAAGGGAGGCGCACTGTTCGCAAACCCTGGGCCGGAAACTGGGTAGCCATGTACGAGGAACTTCCCACTCGGCGCTGTACACAGCGGAGTGGTGTCCTCGTCCAATGATGCGCTCGGAAGAAAGGTAGAGATGCGCTTCTGGGGTGGAAAGTGGTGGCTCCGGCTCTTTGGGAAATCTGGCGAAGATCGCCTCGGAATCTGGGCCCACGCAGCTAGACGGAGAGAGATTGGAGGTTTCAAGAGAAGGGACGAAGAACATGCCACCCTCAGAATTGTCGGCAGCGTGCTCTTTCTGGACAACCGCGCGCTGCCGAACAGCATGTTCTTTCGCATGGGATGAGAGATGCAGTCGGTAAACATGAATTTTCTTTGGTGGTCGCCGGCTGAAGGGGCGATCATCTTTTGAAACTCGAAGAGTGCCACCATCATCGTGGACGATGAGCTTCTTCGGTAGGAGGTGAAACGGTATTCGTTGTTGAAATGTATAGGCTTTGTTCTCCGGGTGCTTCGCTTGAGAAAGAATCTGTACTGAGAAATCAACGAAGAACCAAAAGGAAAGAGAAAAACTACCTTTTCATCACTTTCCGTCGTGTAGGAAAACACGTCCAGGTGCTCCAATGGCCTTGAAGTGAAGATACTTGGGTCGCGGTCCTCCAGAAGGCACCCTAGATCGCACGGAAATTTTTCTCGAGGTTGATCCTCTACCTCAGCCCACTCGATCTCCTCTTTCGCATGTTCGACCTCGCCAATCTCTTTCATCCACGCCGCCAGCCTGCTCCCGCTCGTTCTGGTTAAGCCGCTCGGAGCTTCAAGAATACGTTGTACCCAGTAGAAATCATTAAGCGTAGCGCCCCAGTTCCGTTGGTTGTTCCCAGCGACCTTGCCATGAGGTAATTGGCCCGCAGCCATCGCAGGTCCTTTGGGATCTCGGGGCCAGATACAACGAACGACGCGCTTCTTGGCAGAAGAAATCGACACTCGTGGTAGCGCAACTTCGGGTGGAGGAAGTGGTTCGGTGGCATCATTCAACCGAGAGCTGACGATATGATCAGCTTTCTTGCTGTTGCCAACGAGCATGCCATGGCCCGACTCTTCTAACTTTCCGTCATTTTGCATTTCCTACAGAGGAGTCAGTAAACGGAAGGAAATAAAGACGAGTAAATTTGACCTGCCAGAAGAAGAGCTAGGCGAAGTGTTATACGAGGACTTGGCTGGTGGTCGTTGGTGGTGATAAGGAAACGAAAAGGGCGCTGATCTTTGACCGTCACATCAACGTCGCCCTTGTGATGGACACGAGATCAGATCTGTCTGCCTCAAAGACAATATCGAAGAATCCAAAACCATTGTACTCCCGGATACAATGGAGAGAATATACCAAGGATGTTACTTTGCGTGAGATACCGAAAAGAACAAGGTGCCGTAACGCCACTTTGCTTTTCTTGGACATTTGAGCGAACATCCAACGGTTCGGATAACTACCGCGCTTCAAGCTTCACGCGTCAATGATTGAAGCAATCTGAATCATAAATCAAAGTAATCAAAGCAAGGGCTGGATTCCGTGAGAATTTGAAATCTCTATGAAAAAGTAAAATCTAACGATAGAACTTGAAAGATATCAACGAACGTAGAGAAGACATCGCTAAATGGTGACATACAAATTTATATTTCTCTTCCCGGTCCAAGCCGGAGCTTGCTATTCAGAGAGACGAACCTGTGGAAGAGAAAGTCAATTTGGGCCGAAAGTTTATATTCTCAGTACCGACGTATGAGAGGTTTTGGGGGGAAACATTGAGACCGATCCGCAACAAGGCATTTTGAACACCTGAGCTTCAGAGAATCATTGATAAGAGAACTACGCATCGAAGACAAGGCTTCGACGTAACATTGGGTACCTTCAAGAACGTACCCCGACATATGGTCCTGGTGGGAGCCAGGCCTCGATGGCTGCTATCGTCCGGTCCGTTATATTCCTGGGGGGAGGGGGTTCCTGTGATTGATTCGTCAGTGACACATTCCGAGCTATGTATATGATACAGATACGAACACGCTAGACAACGATGCTTTGTGATCAACGGTGAAAACAGACCGGGTAAGGTGTGGACAGTACGGTTGAACTCGGCTGTGGCCGTCCATTCCACGGGCAAGATGGTTTACGCATTTATTCCTTCCTTCACTAGAACTTAAGGGTATGATCAATGACTGTACATCAGGCTGAACGGAAGCATACCTCTCTGGCGACGATGTCCTGTCAAGCTTCGATGTCGCATGTCCGGGTAAAAGTGTCGTTCATATCCTTGACGATAACTCTGGGAGCCATTCAATGCGGAATCGCGCCGATTAGGAGCGCATATAGTCACTAAAACTGAGCACAAGACAATCAGAATCACCTCTAGTACTCATAAAGTACGGAGACACACCTGCTCGCCGCTTAGTAGCCCAAAATGCGATACCATCCCAAGGAACGATTCAATGCCCGTTGGTGGAAGACACCGACCTCATTGTGCAGGCCAGTTCAAAGGCAGAAGAATAAAAGAGTGTAAGCCTTAAAATCTCAAGGACTGAATGTTGACATCGAAGGCGACGAGGTCTGGAGGTAGTACTTATATCGTAGGCTGCAGCGGCGACGGTCCACCATGATGGGAAGGAAGGAAAGACTGGTCGCCGGCGGCAAATTTTCTGCGCTGTTTCCGGAATCGGCCCGGAGTACT
Source organism: Armillaria borealis (assembly GCA_030435635.1). NCBI lineage: Eukaryota > Fungi > Basidiomycota > Agaricomycetes > Agaricales > Physalacriaceae > Armillaria > Armillaria borealis. Next base: position 133,627 of record JAUEPT010000096.1, read on the forward strand.
TCGGCTTCCAATCAGTTTCTCACCCATTTCTTGTCTGTTTCTCAACCATTTCTTCTCAGGTTTCTCTTCATCCACGCGTTGAACAATCTGTGAAACAGAGTTTTTTCAGTAGGCTACGGATACTCCATCTATAATGATTTTTTCTTCGCTCCTGGTTTGACGTATCCGATATATTTCCGCATCATTGTAACCTCAGACGACGACCCCTTCTTCGACTTCGCTTCCGTTTCTCACTAATTTCTTGTCAGATTGATTTTCATCATAGCGTCGAACAATCTGCACATGGGTAAGAAGGCTGCGAGACGAGGGGACATGGTCAAACACGTATTGCAAAAAAAAGCCTGCGGATAACGTTCAGCGCCCAGATCCAGTGCCCCCAAAACGCTGCAACCAAGAGCTGTGAGCCAGGATCCTAAGCGCGATCACATCTGATTTTGATACAGCCAGAAGCGCCTCGCACTTGGACGCTGCCAAGGCAATTATCACTGGTGGATGGGTGTTGGATAGTAAGGGTTGGTTTGTAATTTGAAATAGAAGCCCGGACGCCACGCCCACGTGATTCGGTTCCGCGTCGCGTAATTTTAATTTAGAGTGACTCCTACCAGCGGTGGATCCAAGATCGTCTTGGACACCCCTCGCGCTTCGAATACCAAAAGGTAGAAGATTGAAGCAAGAACTAATGTTATTTTGGCATCTTAGGGTGGAGATCAGCATGGTTCACTTCAAGTTACATTTTAGACGAGGTTCTATCAAGGTTCTATTGTACTGGCATTGTGAGCTGGTAAATACACGGTATAAGTAATCTATGGTAAAGGATTCCGTTTGATAATTTGAGGTCAGTAACTAAGGAAACAATACAGTTCAGACGTAAACGCGACGATAATCTTCCTGATCGAATCGAAGATCCCAGTGACCAGTAGTATAACAAAGCCCCTTCGACGTGGTAACAACCGATATACTGAGCCCCTCCTCCTTCACCGTCCTAAGCCCAGCGACATCCTCTATGCTAAGATCCTCTAGTACTCGCGTAGTATCAGCCTCAAACCTGAATAATGTCAATGCGCCGACATTCCATCTCGATACGACCATGTTGACCAAGTCGGAATCCATAAAGCCAAATGGAGACGCCGCTGTACGATCCTCGTCTTTTTGTATCGTGATCTCCAACGACTGCAGAGCCGGAAGGAGTTCATGTTCCCCGCTGTCGGAACACTCTTCCATACGCTGCGCAAAATCGTCGAAGGACTCGTTGTGTACATGGAACCACTGAGGATAGTTGAGCTTCAGATGAACGAGTCCCGGTGTAGAGTCGAGGATCCCGAAAAAATCGTTATCTATGATCGGAAAGTCGATATGCAGAAATTGGAGCTGACATCCAGACGAAGTGATTAAGGCATTGATGTGATCATTGACATCGTCGTCTGTCAAGGGAGGCGTAACCGTCAAACTTGTCAATTGCGGAAGTTTCACTTGTTCCATGAAATCGTCGGAACAAACGGTGAGGGACTTCAAGCCAGCATGGACAATGGAGTCCTCGTCCATAGAGAGATGACGTTCGGAGCGGTACTTGAAGATCAACGTGTGAAGATGAGGGGCCGATGAAAGGATACCCGTGTACGTTCTGTAGCTTCCTGCGCTCTCCCGAACGTCCGTTAGGGACGTCACCTGAGACCACGGCAGACCCTTGAACTTGTCAGCACCAAGTCCTTCGAAAGAGACCTCTTTCAAAGCTGGCGCCGCTTTGAAAGCGGTTATCGAAAGCAAGAGGACGGCTGGGACATCAGATAAAGCGACGTGTAGCTTCTCCAGATGAGGGACGTTGCCTTCTACGGCGTTGAGCATGCGAACCAATTCAGAGGGCACACAGATACTGATATCCTTCCATCGCTCCGAATGCTCCATGACTTTCTGTAGGAGCGCTATAATCGTGGACTTGGTCTGGATATTGACCTTGTTGTTGGAGATATTGAACACCACATTGAGGTCGCGCTGATTCGAACGGGATAGTACGGTAGATAACAAGGAAGCAGAATCTTTGCGTGGTTTGGTGATAGATGAAAGGGTCGGATATTGGGTTGTCGAGTACGTAGGGACGTGAGCAGAGCTGTCGCCGACGAATATGGAGGTCCAGAGCGTCGGATCACCGCAGACCGCAGATCTCCATGGTCGACACACGTAGCTGAATACCCACGGGCCCTTCTTTGTGTCCGACACATTGAAAGATTCACCCTCCAGCGCCATCCCAAATATTTGGCTCAACACTTCAGATGGGAAACGGTAGTTGGGCGTCATGTCGGGGGGAGATGACAAGGAAGCAAGATTTTGACGAAGTCCTTCGTTCCGTTGGTTGAGCATGATAAGCTCCGAGTGCAGAACACGCATGCGGTGATCGTTTTCTTGAATGAGCATACAAATCTCTGCAGTGATGGTTTCTTTGCTTTCTGGCTCGTCGTCAGCACATCGGAGTATACTCAAGAAGAGAAGATATCCTACTAGGTGGTAAACATCCCTGTCCTGCACAGTATAAGCATACCGCTCCTCGGTCCATCAATGAAAAATAAACGCGTCTTGACCAGTTTTCTCTAGAATTGTGCGTCAGTTGTATCAGGTAGAGATCAAGTCAATATTTCGCACAATGTTTTGGAATGAAGCCCTTCAGAATGCAATGCGACCTGGCGATGGTGGGAGTCGAGGTGAAAGAAGCAAGATTTTGACGTGCCGAGTCCCGCCGTGTGACTGCACCATAAATGGATATCCCGCCTATTTCCTCGACTTCAATTGAGCGTTCCCAGTCGTGCAGCAGGCACAAACATTTAATTGTTCGAATAGTGAAGAGTAGGGCCGTTATCAAAAGAAAACCTATTTTATACATATATACGTCGATATTCTTCCTGAACGAATCGGGGATCCCAGTGACCGGTTATGTAGGGGTAGTTCTTGGACGTGGTACAAATAGAAATGTGAAAACCCTCGTCCTTCAGCGTCCTAAGTCGCATGGTACCATCTTGTCCAAGCCAACCCAGCACCTTGTCAGTCTGGGCCTCAAACACCAGTGACTTTAGAGCTCCGTGCTTACATCTCGACGCCACCATATCTACAAACCTGGAGTCTAGAGACCTATACTTACATACCACACTATCTCCCCGAACTAAAACGTTCAACGACTCTAGAAGAGGTATGACACGATAATGTCCGCTTTCGGTTCGTGCATCCATACGGGGGACGAAATCTTTAAAGCCTTGCGTATTATCATTCCATCTGGTACAGCAAAGTTCCAGCTCAGTGAGTTCTGGCATAGAAGCGAGGATTTCAAAAAATGAGACGCTTAGAGAGGCGTGATCAATGCGCAGGTATTGGAGACGGTATCGAGACGAGGCGATCATCGTGATGATAGCGTCAGACATGTTCAGTAGGGAGTACGTAGGACTGACGGTCAACCGCGTCAATTGTGGAAATTCCACTTTTTCCAAAAATAAGCTGGAACAGATAGTGAGAGACTGCAATTCAGCGTTGACAATTTTGTTTGTCTCTATCGTGGGTGACTCGTCTATTTCCCTGCAATATCTGAGGTGCAATATTTTTAGATGAGGAGACAAAGAAAGGATTTTTGCACATGTCCGAGGCTGAACACATTCGCAAGCATCCGTTAAGGACGTCATCTGAGACCATGGAAGGTCTACAACTTGGTCAACGCCGAGGCCGTCGAAAGAGACCTCCTTCAAAGCTGGCGCTACGCTGAACGCCGCGACCAAAGGTAAAGGGACAGGTGGGATGTCAATGTCAACATATCCGCCTAAGTTGGATAGGCCGATGTGTAGTTTCGACAAACGCGGGACGTTTCCTTCTACCGCATCGAGCATCGGTATCAATTCAGGAGGAACGCAGATTGAAGCACTCTTCCATCTCTTCGACTCTTCCATGAGGATTTGGAACATCCGTCTGATAGTTTGCTTCGTAGGGAGATCGACTTTATCTCCGGAAATGTTGAACACGATGTTGATATCGCGTTGGTTCGATCGGAAGAGAACGGCAGATAAGAGTGAAGCGGGGTCCCTTCGAGGGTATGAGATGGAAACTTTATCAGAGGCGCCGATTGTCACAGAACGGTTGTCGATGAGGATAGAGGTCCAGATTGCCGGATCACCACATGCAGCAAATTGCCACGAGCGACATACATAGCTGAAAGTCCATGGTCCGGTCTTGATATCTGACGCATTGAAAAAATCACCCCCTAATGCAAGGCCGAATATTTCGCTGAGCACTTCGGGGGGAAGGAGGGTACCGAATGTCGAAGCGACTCGAGGATGTGACACGCAAGCAAGCTGTCTGCGAAGTTCTTCAGTTCTTTTCTCTAGGTCGACGTGTTCTGCACGCAGCAGGCGCATACGATCCTCGTTGCAATGGATAACAGCACAGATATCAGCAGCAATTTCACATTGGGTTTCTGGAATGTAAGCGTTCAGATGAATTAAGGCATTGGAGAGACAAAGAATACACACTTCTTTGAAAGGATCCTTTTCCCCCACAGGCAACGCAAATGGTTCTTTGGTCCATCGGTGATGGTGGTAGAGGCGAAAGAGGGGCCATCGCGTGCTTAGTCTGAGATCGTCCTTAGACGGAAATCACCGCCTGACTTCAGTGACTTGAAATATTACCAGTAAACTTCTTGTAAGAGGTCCTGCAGCGAAAGATGAAATTGATCTTGGCCATAATATTCATGCAGTACAGGTCATCTACCGGCTTGAAACCGTGGCTCAAGCTCCACACCCTTGATCCACAAAACTGGTGGGAAAGCCGTGTTGACATGATGCCCATAATTACGGTCGTCGTGGAGATGCACGAGTTGTTGACACGGGAGTGAGATCTGAGTGCTGAATGCAAACCCTTGTAGAGTGGCGACCGCCAGTATCGGCGCCATCTCGAATACCGTGATCATATCGATGTTCTCTGCCTCGGTGTCATTGCATAGCGCGAGGTGAAGGCTCACGAGCTCGGGAAACCTGCAGTAAACAATGGAGAGGTCGTCTTGTAGCACGGTAAGCATAGCAAGACGTTTCTCCCCTGGTGCGACCTTTGCGCCGATCGCAAGAGAAGCACCTGCATCATGAATGACTGTCGGGATCGGTATTGCATTTGGAGTAATCTACCTTTACTGACAGATCATGGGAGTCAACCCGTGAGAGAACAGTGGAAAGCGGTGAGAGTGGGTCATGTCGTCGACGATATTTTGACTTGTTGGAACGACGAAAGTGTGGTTTCAAGTATACGGCGGGATGATTGCTATATACGCGGAAGGAGGAACCGTCGAGAATGATATGAGACCATAGGCACGGATAGTCGAGAGCAGCAGCTCGCCAGGAGCTGCATACGTAGGTGAATATCCATGGACCTTGGCTCGTGTCACTGAAATTGAACCCGTTGTCGTCCAAGAGTGCAGGGAAGATCTTTTGTAGTACTTTTGGGAGTAAATCCCCGAAACCCGTGCAATGTGTCCTTCTTAGAGTATCTCTCAGCGCGTAGTCGCTGCATATCTGTGACTAAAGATCATCAAATAGTGCCATTGTATTGAACTTGAACTTCCTTACGTTCTCCGGTCGACCCACAGGTCGAACAGGAAATGTTGCTGGTCATAAAATGAACGCGAGTTCCTGGAAGATCATACAGAACTCCAGCACTCATAAGGGGAATGATAACGGATGTCATACCTTGGAAAATCATATAGAATAAGATAGGTCGCCCTGCGATGTGAGAGAAAGTGAGTATAGGAAAAAAACTAAGCGCTCAGATATAAGGCGATTACAAAGACAAAGACCGCCTGGATTCCAAAACCTTGCGCTTCAACCGGCAGGAGGCGTCTAGACGTGTTACTCCCAGAACAAGGTCCAGGACTGAGGAAACGGGAAGCGGGGACTGCGCTAAATAAATTGTTGCGCCTGTCATGTCTGGTGCTGTGTCAACGCTTGAGCCTTGTCAGGTGCTTTGACGTTGCGATAAATTTGACAATCGCTCACGACTCGGGAAATTTGAAGCGAAGCGGCATGGGAAGAATATAGCAAACATCAACACATATCGCGAAACTTGTGTTGCAGGACATGAAAGACAACGCTCTGTCTTGGCTCGGTCATCACTATAGTCAGTTTTCTCATGGGCGTTACATCGCGCGAGGCTTAGAATGTGAACTAAACACCGGGAAATTACGGCCGTGATGGTTATCCCTGGAAGCGGTAGTCATTTCAAACAAGCATATTGACAGACTATCTAACGATACCCAGTGACTTCATCTTGTTATAATGTTCGTAGTCATCCATCACGACCACTGACATCTTCTCGAATCTTCCATCTGGCAGTCGTCGCCCAACAGCCCAATATTCTCGCCGCGTCATGTCGGCGATTTCACCGGCAAAAGGTCCCAACAAGTAATGGCCAGGGTTTGCATACACAAAGCATGAAACACTGCCCAGTAACGTGTACATGTCTTCGGGTATCAGGAATTGGTGGGTGGCGCGGATTGTGAATGTGTGTGCCATCCCGTCCGCACCTTCAACCACCAACTCTCCACATCGATCTTCTCCTTCTGCCGATTCCACATCCAATCCGCGCACAAGCCCCTTATCGATGCATGGCCCTCTAAACCAGTCCTCATCTATCTTGTCGACATACTTAACAAACCCTGCACAGCTGAGGTCCACTGGCAGAGGGTTGCTCATGACCTGCTCCCATGTCGGTCTCCATTTCTTGCAACCAAGTCCTACTCCAGGATACAACAAAAGGAAGGACACCCGCATCCGAGGGGCCATTGAATTCACCAGCGCTGTCCATGCGTCCTCGAGAGAATCGCTCTCATGGTATGCAGGTATTATCACCGGCCCCAGAGGGAATGCAAGACCCGCAACTTTGTCCACAGGATAGGTCGCCAATCGGTTCTGCATGTCCACCAGTGGACCGAATATATCCCACCAATGCCGTTCCAACCGTATCTGCTTGTGAAACCTCGTCAGCAGCTCAGTCTCATAGTTTCCATCTTCGTCTATTGGCTTCGCATGCATCGGTCCATTTGCTGTATTCCCGGCGATGATCCTCTTGTCTCCGACCTCCTGGAGTGTCCACGCACGTCTAAACCAACACCGATCGCTGTCCAAGTCACCCTCTGTCACACTCAAAGGCCGTCCCAGCCCACTCAGGTAGATCACTACCCTTACACCCTTATACACATATCCGATTGTGGGCACGTCCAGCTTCCATTCCTCCACACGCAGATCCTCCTTCGGCCCCCCTTTCTGTCTCAAACAGAGGACATCCAACCATGCGTACTCCAGTCCCAGATTCAGCATCTCGATCCGAATGAGGTCAAGACTGGCGTCCTTCGGGATGGGCACGGGCCACTCCTTCCCGTTGATAGGTGTCCACACATCCATACGATCTTTCTCATCCACCCATGCATGAGATATCGGCTGCCAGCGGAGCAACTCTATCCATGACCCGTCGCCGATATTGACGGTCCACCATGGCACCACCCGATTGCTGTACAGGTCCCAAACACGTCGAGGTGGCAAATCCGGGTTGACAATCCGATTACATGCCAGTGCTTCATCTCGCATCTTCTCGTCACGTCTGTGGAGTTCGTCTCCGATGTTGCTCCAGTCGCCAGTGTACCATATCTGGCGAAGACAGCCATAAACAGTTCCAAAGTCGTAGTTCTTCTCAACGCAGTCTTCAAGAATGGAGGGGAGAGATGGGGTGTCAAGGGTATATGCCGTTCTAAGGATCGCGTTCAGTCGATCGAAGACACCCAAAATGCCAAGGGTAGCACAGGGAGTGTTGGCGAGGGAGGATGGTATAACGGGCTTTTCACCAATGTAGGCCCGTTGCAATGGAACATTGATGGACGATTCCGCTTTGCCAGTCTCTGTAAAGGCCGAGATGATGACTTCAGGAAATGTGATGTCCTGGAAACATGTTATCAAGTTGTCATTGTGTACTTGCGGACTGACATACCTTCGGCGGCCAACGAGGAGAATCAGACTCGTCAGAATCACCCGAAGCATCATCAGAATTACTAGACCATTGCTCGTCCACAGAACCACTCTCAGAACTCGCAGTCAACGATATCAAAGGTGGTTCTGGTCCCACGTTAGATAACGAGGCAGGTACCGCCTCTGAGATGGTCCCGCCATTCATTGCAGTAGAATTATTGTTCGGGTAAGTATCGCCTCCTCTTGAGACACTGAAGGCGCGATTACATTGGCATTTTGGTCTGAATCGGACGTCAAGTCAAGAAATGGAACCGGCATTATTATTTGAGGTCGAAGAGACGGAGTACAACTGTCCTACAGCCACGCTGAGTACTCGAAACGAGAGAGATAACGTATACATACTGTTTTCTGCGTGTACACAGACACACCTTCAAGCGGGGTGCGGAACACAGAGATGAGGGTCCAGGAAGGCAGGTCACAAGCCACTGCTGATGTGGGATAACAACGCGGTAGGTGGCAGACGAATCAATGGCGGTCCGGGTTCTGTGAACACCGACGTCGGCAACCCTCCTGGTTCCTGCGGAGATCACCTCGCCGCCCCTTCACAACAATGTACGTACAAGCGAAATCTCGTACCACTGTGGGGCTTGAAGACAATCCCCCAGCTTGTATTCTTGTAAACCCGTTGACGTTGATAGAAATCACAATTTATTCTGAGCTCGAAGTCTCGAAATTTTGCGGTTCAAGTTAATCACTATCGTCCCTCTTTCTGAACTGCCTTCAAAAGGCATCAATGAATTTGACGTACACAAGGACATGTGAGAATCGAAATATTAAGCTTCTCATGCGCACTGACAGTCAGTCGTCGTTTATTTTCTCGTAGGGATTCACTTACGTATTTGCTTATTCCCGCGGGGATTTCATGGTATAATACTGTAAATTTCGTCCTCATGTATCTATGAGAAATGATCAATTTTTGCGAAAGAGAAAGTTGGACAGAAGATGGCGTACAGATAAATAACGTCAAGGACGGTGCCAAGTTGTTTTTTATGCTAAATAGCCCTCATTTGTTTGACGTATTGATACCGATTGTATCGGGTAGGCTTGATCGTGTTGCGAATTGAATGCTGAATTCTTCGGAGACAGACTTCTATTCATCGAGGACAACCAAAAGAGAAACGAGCGTGCTAATGACGTCTGAGTGTGTTAGAAACAATCAATAAGAAACGAAGAATAGACGTACCCGTACAGATTTCTTTCTGGTACGTCCGCGTCATCCCTGACTGCGAAACCGTTTGTTTGCATACCGTCTTTGTAACTTGAGCACCGTTCTCTCATCCTCTCCCTCGGTGAGAATTGCTTGATTCACCCCATGATGCAAATGAGGACAGAATGAGACGCCTCGTGATGTACGGTGAGTTATGGAAGAAGAGGGTCTGCGAAAAAGAAGTCAGTTGAGGGAAGAGAAGTATCGAAAGGCACGTACTCAGGCGTACGATCGTCATCAAGATCTTTGTTTCCAGCGATTGCTCATACCATCCTCCTTGTAGCATGGCGACCCACTGCAGCGTGGAAAAAAGGATGTTAATTGTAAAAACCTGTCCCACGCCCAGCGTCTGTAAGAAAATAACGAATCAACACTTTAAACCAAGAAAAATTTTCTTGAACGTTTGAGCAAACATCCAACGGTTCGGATAGCTATGCCACTTCACAGGTCAACGATTGAAGTAATCTGAATCATAAATCGAAGCCAGGGCTGGATTCTGTGCGAATTTGAAATTTCTATGAAAATGAAATCTAGCGTATCACTAGAAGGATTGCCTATTAGCTGTGCATCATCGTGGCTGAACAACAGTATACCTCTCTGGCGACGATTCCTGCCAAGTACTGATGACGCGTGTTGATGTACAAGTGTCGTTCATATCCTTGACGATAACTCTGGGAGCCGAGGCTGGGATTCAACGCGAAATCACGCCAATTAGGAGCGCATATAGTTACTAAAACTGAGAAAAAGACGATCAGCATCACCTCTAGTACTTATATCAAGTACAGAAACGCACCTTCTCGCCGCTTAGTACCCCAAATGCGATACCATCCCAAGGATCGTTGTTGGAAGGTACGACTCATTGTGCGAACCAGTTCAAAGGCAGAAGAATAAAAGAGTATAAGCCTTAGAATCTCAAGGATTGAATATTGACATATTGACATTGAAGGCGACAAGGTCTGGAGTAGTATATCGTAGGCAGCGGCGGCGACGGTCGACCATGAATCATGATGGGAAGGAAAGGACTGTTTGCCGGCGGCAAAATTTCTGCCCTGTTTCGGGAATCGGCCCGGAGCCCTTCGACTCCCAATCGGCTTCTCACGATAAGTTCTTCTCAGATTTCTGAGGCTTTCTCTTCATCAAAGCGTCGAACAATCTGCACATGCCGAGATTTTTCAGGAGGCTACAGATACTACGTCTATAACAATATTTTTTCGTTCCTAGTTTGAACCATCCGATTTATTTCCCCATCCTTGTCAATCCGAGTCATCTGCACTGTCATCCGCAACCTCGGACTCAAAATACGACGGCCCTTTCTTCTCGTATGTCTCCTGCGCATTCTTAATGCACGCGTCTTCGAGCCACTCTATGATATCTGCCCAGTTATAGTCTTCTGGATGTTGCTTATCCGTCAGCCCACACAGGGACAGCTTGATCCTTTCGATGATGGGCGCCGCGCGACACAATGCTTCGTCAAAGGCGACCCATTCCCGCGGTACACCGGTCAGAAAAGATGCTCCAGTAGGGAGAGCATCCGTATCGACTTCAACCCTGATTTCGAGCGTCTCAATTGCGCATGGGGACGCAAGCCTGTTCAGTGTCGCGGTCCACCACTCCAAACAAGGCCCCTCGTTGAACAAAGAAATGGTAATGTTGAGGTCGACGACTCTCCTGAGGAAGAGTGGCGCTGGGATATCTTCCCTATCTGACATGGTCATAAGTAGTTAGTGACATCAAGGTAGGCAGATTCGGTCACTAACCAAAATCAAAGGGTCCCAAATGCAGGGTAGGAATCTGACCCGGCTCGACTATGGCACGCATAATCGCGGAGAGACGGGATCCAATGTAGGCGTCCCAGGCCGGTCTGGCGACGCCGTATTGCCTCACTCTGAGGTCATCGACTCCGCTGATCTTCAAATGCGAATTACGGCTGGCAACCCGGGAGAAAAGTACGAGGTCTGTGTGAGTAGCGATCTCCATATTGACCATGCTTGCTTGGGGGCCATGTTCGCCTGCCCTGATCTTGTCAGGGGGGTCGTAACTTGGGTCGAACTCTCCTGCGTGGGCCTCGTAATCGTCGATGCGTATGTTTCGGGTCCAGAAGAGCCGCATCTCGCTGGGAAGGGAGTCGACGATGGAGAAGAACTGTGCTTCGGTGCATTGGATGTCGAAGAGCTCCAGGTTTTGGACCGCCCGGAACGAGGTGAGGGCGTTATGCCAGAGGACAGGGTCTTTGAAGTTGCGCCAGCTGAGTCTGCTGAAGGAGAGCGAGTAGATGTTATCGCCGACCGTCGTTTTCAGATGTGTGAGAAGAAGTGGGAGATAGTCGTCTTGGGAGAGTGTGTCGGGTGTAGTCTCGAAGAGGTCGATCTCGTTCACGTTGGAAGGTATATCGAGGAAAGCTTGTGTAATCGTGTAGACCTCGCGACAAGTGTAGCGCGCGCCGGCTCCGAGGATAAGTTCCATGGCGGTGAGCTGATCCGTCATCTTTTGAAGGTCGTCGCCGTCCTGTCAAAGAAATAGAATTTTATGAGTGACAAGTGGATATACATGAAGACGCTGCATACCATTGTTGATGAAATGAAGAGATTCTTCTTGTTGCTCTTATAGTATTCGGGCGAACGAAAGAACAATTGGGATAGACTAGTCGGCGACGTGCAAATGAAGAATATTACCCTCGCGACATGTTGCAACACAGCTGACGCCGTGAATGATGCTCACCGCGTCGGAGAGCAACGACCTGGATGCCGAAGAGGCAGGGCTTCCGAGTCCTGGAAGGTACAGACAACTAAAATCCTCAGACAGTTAGCGCAACGAGGAACACAAAAGATGTATCTTCTCTATTCATACACAAATGGGGAAAAGATCCCAAGAGCAGCCAAAAGTCATCGAATACGTCGATTTCTGCATTGCCTGCATGCGTGTCAGGGAAAGTATTTCATTTCGTCCTTGAAGAAGAATCGCCGATAATAATAAGAACCGCATAGCCAGGGGATAAGACAGTAGCACTATCAGCGCAGTGCCGAAACAAGAGGCCAAGCCATTGTTGCAGACCTATGGTTAGCCTAAGGTACCGTCCATTGATGGCAAGTCAGTGAGATACCGCGGTCAAGGCAACCAGCCTAGCGGCAGATCGACTGGCCCTCTAAGTGAACTCTTCCATTGTTTTCTTTCTAAAGAAACAGCGGTCATCTAGAACATTCAGATGGCAGTGGTGGTTCGTTGGTATTGTTGTTCGTAGTGGTTCGGGAGGAACGGGACGAAGACCGAAATTTCAATTCTCGCTGAGTAAGCGTCTGAGTCAGCATCGGGAACAACTGCCGCCGGCCCATCTCTCCCGAGTCCCGACGAAAGGGAAAAAATATATTCGGAATCCTTTGCGCAGGAACAGTGTCGCTTACCGCGAGGCTTCATTCGTATTCTGTTAATAAATCCCCTGTCTTCTGCTTGCCGTGCGCTCCTCATTCTTGTATCATCCTCTGCTCGTACGGGATCTTTACTGACAATGATCTTGACTGTAGTGCGCTTTCTGCCTGTCTCGTTACTTCGTTATTTCAGCGAGTGACTGAAATGCTAGGCAGAACAGTCTACACGTAGGGGATCCACTCGACTGTCGCCTGTGGATACATGCGATCCCACGGTGGAAACTAAAATGCCAAACTGATGCCAGCTGGCGCATCGAGCAGCGGTGTAAGTTTAGATTCGATTCCGTCTGCAAATGAAGAACGCTTATAATTAGTCTACTTCGCATGTCGAAAACTGCCAAGGGTCTTTCCGTGCCTCGGCGTCGACCTCAGAACGAGGTCCAATGCTGCGAAATGCAGATAACCGGGTAAAGGACCGTAAAGCACGTCTTTCATCCTTGTGTTAAATCCGTGGATCTTTCTGTGTCTAGGAATTCCAAGGTCCCATGCGCCATTCAAGGGATCAAATCGATCAAATCTGATAGCAGACTAAGCCAATAATGTTTCTAAGGTATTTACGGCCAGGCTGAAACTGTCGTTCTGTTATTTTGGGGCTTGGCAACTCCATGTCCTGTGATCATTCACACAGCGATACCACATGAAGAAACGATTTCCAACGACATAAGAAATGCACGGGAGCAGATCGGGCAATCAATGGGACGATGTAATCGCGGACGTCGGCAAACAATCGATGATATGAATAATTGATTATATCGTCGACATGGCAAGTTAGCTGAAAGCTTCACCGCACTCCTCCACTGCCGGTGGAAATCTGGTATCACTAGCGCGCACAGCGATCTTCAAGCTGAAACCTCACCAGTTCGAGCCTTCACCTAAGGGTAGGTATCGTGAAGTTCGACTGACGACAATTGGAGCCGTCATTCTCTGACAGTCTTGGAACCCCTTGATGCAGCTCTCACGGATACCTCCTGACCTGCCTTCTCACATTGAAGTCTTACAGGACCTAGGTGGACTTCATATCGTGTCTTCGGTAGCGAGTATGGTTAGTACTTTCCATGCGGTCATTGTGAGGCTACTCATTCATAAAGGCCAGGAATCACTAGTCGCTCATAGAGCATACAATCACTCACCATCGTCCGCTAGGTCAACCGCATCGCTACGAGTGACCTGTGCTTGAGTTTTCGCTACTTCAATGTCGTTGCTGTGGCTGCCGTTTCTTGTCATCCTCGTCGTGACATACATCACCCGACGATACACCTTTAGTCGTCTCCCGCCAGGTCCTCGAGGGCTGCCCATTGTTGGAAACATACTGGACATGCCGACGACGAAACCATGGCTGACATTTGCTCACTGGAGTAAACTCTATGGTCAGTATTGCCTCCGTCGTCGAATTGTTTCTAATTCATTTATTCTTTCCTCCAGGGGATATTTGCTCGGTCACAGTCTTGGGCCAAACATTTATCATACTCGGTTCTTCTGATACCGCCGTTGATCTACTGGCTAAGCGAAGCTCCACTTATTCTGACCGTCCTCATCTGACCATGGCCTGCGACCTTGTCCGCTGAGATTTAACCATCCCACTCATGTCGTCAGTCAACACACTGAGGACGCATCGAAGGCTCTTGCACAGCTGTCTAAATGCTAACGCTATAGGCAAGTTTGGTAAGATTCAAGAGAATTCGGCGCGGCAGCTTCTGAAGCGGCTACTGGAGGCGCCAGAGAAGTTTCATAACCACGTCTCTCGGTGAGTCGCCACGAGCAGAGTTCTGAACTCATACACATCTAATGAAACTACAGCCTTGCAGCATATCTGAGCCTGCGCATCGCGTACGGATATGACTCGGAAGTCAAAGAGGACCGAGACAAGCTGCTACAACTGGTCGAGAGGACGATGGCCGATTTTTCAAAACTCAGTGCACCTGGGACGTTTCTTGTTGATCAGCTACCATTTCGTACGTTTGACATTTACGCAAGACTTTCACCGGCACCTAATCATCTTATTCTCAAAGTCCGCTTTCTACCTGAATGGCTCCCCGGTATGGGATTCAAGAGGTTGGCACGCGAATGGAAGAAGGATCTAGACGACTTGGTAAACATCCCTTTCAATTTTGTCAAAGGCCAGGTGGTGCGTTGCTCTGAGCAAGTTGTTCAGCTATCACTAGATAATGTATTATGTTATTTATATTCAGGCTACGGGTATGGAGAAGGAGTCATTTGTCTCGGCTCTGCTTCACGATAAATCAGCTTCGGAGTACGACATAAAGTGGGCCGCGTCAACCATTTATGGAGGTAAGCCCCACGCTTTCTCGGCCACGATCAGTGAACTCTGAATCGGGCAGGTGGAGGCGAAACAGTGAGCGTCCACATGTGTGGACTCTTGTTCTGCGTTGTTCATTATTTCTTAGACAACCTCAGCCTTGGATGCGTTCTTTCTAGCCATGGTTCAGTATCCGTCAGTACAGAAACAAGCGCAAGTAGAGTTGGACACTCTCTTGAACAATGGCGAGCGACTACCATCGTTAAGCGACCGCGACAAATTGCCGTACATCAATGCATTATGTCTGGAGGTTCTCAGATATCATAGTGTCCTCCCAACAAGTATATTTTTACGTATCTTCAAGTCTCCCGAAATGTCCGTTGAGTGCCCTTGTATAGATATCCCTCATTGCACATCACAAGACGACGTGTACAATGGTTATTTTATTCCCAAGGGTTCCTTGGTAATCGCTAACATATGGTGAGTCACTGTCAATCATCGCGTCAAAAGCGTTGATCAAAACCACTGTCACAGGAATATGACACACAATCCCAAGATATATCAGGATCCAACAGTTTTCAATCCAATGCGGTTTCTTGCGAAACCTGAACACGTGCCGGAACGGGATCCGAGAGAAATAGCATTTGGTCTTGGTAGACGGTGAGCTTCTTCATCTCGTCTTTGCTATGACTCTGATGTCGTTTCAGGATATGTCCAGGTTAGCATGTTCCCTCTGGTATACTTGGGAACGTGCGCTTATTTGAACCGCAGGCCGATATTTAGCTGACGCGACAGTATTCACGGTCTGCGCTATGATCCTCAGCACGTTTGATATCTCGAGGGTCGAAGGATCACCTGAACCTGTGCTTAATGCAAGGGATGGTACAATTAGGTTTGTCGACAAGGAGAGATGTTGCCACCGGCTGACCAGATTTTTATCAGCCGTCCTGCTCCCTTCCTTTGCTCAATCACGCCCCGTTCCCCGAGGGCTGTCGAGTTAATCAATGCCGCCGACTAATATGGAACCATGAATCATTTGGCACCACAGGTAGTTATCCGGAGTGTATATCGCAACTGGTGTAGGCCGGCCGCTGTTGACAAATGATTAGGAGGAAGATATACTAGTAAGTGGTGTAGTGCTGCAGAAATTTCTGCATGTTCCCGTATAAAATGCGACAAATGGTACAATACGCGATGATCAGTTGTGCACCTGCATTGGTTCTGCAAGGCAAGATTGGTTTTCTATTCCCGCACAGAAGAACGCGCTTACAGCCCCAGTAATAAACGCGTTGGACCCCAGCGTAAAATGTCGCGGTAATACGGCATGATCATGTTGATTGTTCCTTCACCAGACTGAATGTCATATTTTCTTATGTAGTATCATGGTGGCCACGCACAACGTAGATTGCAGCTAGGGAGCTTGACGCCATTGAGACGTCATCCTAATGTGCAATACCATTGGGTGCAAAGAAATGCATCCGAACAGTAAGTTGCTTGCGCTGTGTGCATCACTTAAAAAACGCGCGCCTACCATTCTATTCAATGGTCGTGTTTTGATATTTGGGTCCCTCACAACTCCTGCCTCAGTGATTTGATGTGATCCATCTCACACTAAACGTATGTGCCCCGGGATGTCTTTCCAGCGGGCGCGTTGCAGTGTAGGATCCCAATTATGACTGCCATAGCTTATAGATCGCAAGTGACAAGTCCCCTCAGTTTAGTCTATATAGTCAATCAGTAACTTCTAGATGATCAACATAACCGTTCATGCTCGTCGTAGAGTTCCCGTTGCCAGGCGTGCTAATCGTTGTATATACTTAAAGGTTCAGCGCTGCCGTAGTGTAGTTCTTAGGACTCGCCCGTCTCTTTTACTCGTAGGTCAACTCAGCTTTTCTCGTCACGCAGCACGCTATGGGCCAGACGCCCTCCATGACGTCAGTGATTTTCCCGCCCGAGAATACTGCCTCGTCCACGTTCGAGGCCACAACGTCACCACTGTAAGGCCCACTGCACCGTCCTTCTCAATCTCAATATCTGATTATTGACAAATGTTTCAAAGAGATCATACAGACAGAGGAGGCGTCGACGTTACCCTTACAGAGTGAGTCTTGTCAATACTTTTCACTGTTGCCGAAGCTTAGCTCAGTGTTTCCAGCACCAAGTCTGTCGTTTCTATATAGCGCCTATTGACAAGTCTTAATACTTTCCAATAGAACACAGACAATTTTTATCAGTCCATCTTTCCCTCTACAGACCTCTTCGTAAGTCGAGCGCAGTACCTAGAGCCGCGTTTTCTCATGGGGTCTTATCTAGTTTACCGGCAGCAGCCAACAGTTCTTCTCGTAAGACAACTTCCCCAGCGACGATCGCTGGCAGCATCATTGGCTCGTTGGCTGCGATTGTCCTTGCTCTGCTTTTCATTCTCTGGCGAAGAAGAAAACATCGTAGCAGGGTTGGTAGCAATGCTGATGAGGAGATTGATGACCCAGCGACTAGTACTGTACCAAACTCTAACCCCTTCCTACGATCATCATCCGCCTCCGCGCGGACCGTATCCATCTCGACTATCAACTCTCCCACATCCGACCTTCCGAGGAGACTATCTCAGTCTTCTCGCAATGCGTACGAAGAAGAGATCGAGCGGCTACGACAGGAGGTGCTGTCTCGTGAAAATCATATTAGGTATATGCATGAGCAGATGGAGCTCACGTACAGCAGCTCCCCACCACCCTCTTACCGTTCCTCACGTAGGAGTGATGCTTCGGATCCTTTTGTTTCTTCCTCGACACTGCCGCCCCCATTACCTACGCGCGAGATTCCTCGCTAACGCCGCCTTGTATCTTTCATGTTGGATAGGATATTATTACTTATTGGTGTTCGATAGCCTACTCTCGAAAACACAAGAAATATGATGAGATGTCTAGAAACGGTCCTTGATTATATTACGAGTCTCGCAATGGAGACTGCCAGCTGTCGTGAATAGTTTGGAAGGTATTCTCACGTGTTAGTCCATTCCCAGGGTATCTGCATAGATACTATAGATGACGGCTTATATGCTTGTATCAATCACCCTGTTGGTGGGGACGTCGGGGCGACGGCGCTGCTTCTATCGGAAGAGACTCCAGCCGATCCAAGTGAGTCGTTGGGGCAGTTACAGACTTCACGAGATCATAAAACGAAGTCTCATTCAAAACGGCAAATACTGGTGAAATCTATAGGAATAGCTTCAGCATGCATCCAAGAAACACAGAATACCAGTAGTACCATACAATGTGTTAATCTGTAAACTGGGAGACGTCTTCTTCAGAGAGAGACCTACTAGCCCAACCCTTCCGCCCAAAGTCCCCTGCGAGAATTTCGCCTGTGATATGGTTCGCGCACAAGAACGGACGCATTTCTCAACAGACATGCTACGACCATCTCGGACGCGAAATCTCACTCAATCCAGCCGACATCCGCAGAACAGTCAAAGACTTCTGTGCATCACTAAACTGGTACGTGAATGGGGTGAGACTTTCCCAGGAATTCAATAACGCAAACCGGGAAGCGTTGCCGATGTCGTCTGTACGTCTGTATTAATGTTCTCAGCCTCTTCTAGTTTTATGGTCGAGGAAACGAGATGAGCCAAAATGGATATACCAGGCTCTTCCCAAACGTGTGTATGTCCAAGAATTGTAGTAATAGCAACAGAGTAAATTCTAAACTGAAAATGAGGTGAGTAGTAACGATCTGACCGTTGGCCGCGACATCCGATTCTTCTTCAAGAGTTACGACGCCTTTGCACGGGCGCGTAGAACATGCCTTCGCGGTCCGTGCTAGGTAGTCATACTGTTCAACAATAAACAAAGGTGTCGGGAAGGACAGCAGGGTAGACTTACCCTTGTAGAGTCGCTACCGAGGTTGGTCTTCCAGTCGCCAGCGATTCAATGATATCTTACCGGCAGTCAGTCGACAGTCTCCGGCTCAGCAATACTGTGTTCGCCACCAAAGATGCCTAAAATTGGGCGTAAAAGCACTGGAGAGAGGAAGAAATAGGCTTGCTCACTCCGTACCGGCACCCGAGCTGACTACCAAGTCCTTCGTTGACATCGTACAGGCCTTGCAAGCTCCAGGGAAGTGTTGCAGACACGTCTACAGGACAATATTGTCGCGACTTGCGCGTGATGGTGGTGGTAGTGAAAAGAGCCGTGTTTATTTGTTGACGTCGCCAAACAACCCTTGTCATCGATCATCACGACGACCTCGACCTTTGTTTCTTCACTCCGCTATGCTCCAATCTTCATCATTTCTGTCCGACGTCGATGGTGCCCGCCTCAGGTGCTTAAAAATTGTGTATCTTGGTGATTCTGCTGTTCGTAACGGGTATCGACAAATTGGCACTGTGATCAACGGCCAACATGAAGGTTCGTAAATTCTTTGTCTTAATACAGGGTCCATTGACAAGCTCACCTCTAGAATCTTGGGTGAGCCGATGATGGCTTCGTGTATCCCGACGAAGAATGCGTAATGCCGAGCATTACCTCGGATATTCCTCAACAAATGGACGTCACAACGAAGGCCTCATTTTTTCTGTGTGCTCGGTTGAATTATCGTAGAGTTGTAGCGTCTCTTACGCCGGCGCGTAATCAAGGTGTGTAATTCTAAATTTCCGGCCAGATAACCATTGAAAAAAATCTCCCCAGAATGTTTAACTATCATTGGGTGACCGCGATAAATTGCCGTGCATCAACGCGCTATGTCTGGAGGTTCTCAGATATCATAGTGTCGTCCTAACAAGTGTCTTTCTATGCATCTCCGAGTCTCCCGAAATGTCTGTTGAGTGTCCTTGTATAGACATCACAGGACGACGTGTACAATGCTTATTTTATTCCCAAGGTTCCTTGGTGATCGTTAATGTATGGTGAGTCCGTTTCAATCATCGCGTCAAACAAATTGAACCTGCTCACCGCCACAGGAATATGACACACGATCCCAAGACATATCAAGATCCAATGGTTTTCGATCCAACGCGGTGCAGTCACCTGTAGCCTTGCGTCCGGCGTGCCTGAAGGTACCGTGCCGTGTAATGATGAGATGAGATGAGATGTGGACCACCATCATCGATATTCTTGGGGTCCCGTTTCTTAACTCCCCCTCCCTCGAATGGCCTCTGGGTCAGATTGCTCAAGGAGATCTTACTTCGATGGATTGTGTGTAAATCGGCTGGACGACACCCAGGTGCAAAATAGGGGCCACGGCGACTTGAACCTGCAATCAATTGCGCTGCCCAACCACGTACCTCATACCTTCAGCTTGAATGGCCGGAGTACGGTACTGAGCAAAAGAGTCGCACATTCCTCAGGGAACATATTTCCCAATGGATGGTGTCTGGAGCTGCGGAAAAGAGGTGTTGCAACGGTTCTCACTGGAACCCTTGCTGTATTTTTGGCCGCCCTTTCTCGAATAGCCTCTGAGTACATCCCGCGATGTCGCCGATTGCTCTGGACGCACATATTTCGAGGGACGGTGCCCAAATTATCTTGAGCAGAAAACAGGGGTTGCGACGCTTCTTGCTATAGGACGTCCCGACTGCCTCTTTCCCTGCTTTGATTCATATAATTCCGTCGTCAAGACTACTGTGCTGCGACGAAGGAGGGTGGCCCCAAAGCTTTTGCGCTATGGTTCCCTCATGTGTTATTCTGTTCATATTCTGTCACAAGGCTTTCATGCCTTTCTGACCACACTTTTCACCTTTCCATTGCCGAGGCCGTGAGGGAGTACTCTTGGTGGGGCTTTACCATAGCGGCAGAGCATGGTTGAGGTTCGGTCCCGTAGCAGTTGTTATTTTCAGTACATCTTATATCTGACTGTAGTACGGACGTCGTTACATTTCTGTTCAGGAGCACCGACGACTAATAAATTCACCTTCCTTCCTTCTAGCGAGACCTAAAAACGTGCCGGAACTCGATCCGAGAGAAATAGCATTTGGTTTTGGTAGATGGCGAGCTTCTCCATCTCGTCTTTGCTATGTCCATTTTTCTGATGTCGTTTCAGGATATGTCCAGGTTGGTGGCACATTCCCTCTGGTATACTTGGGCTTATTTGAACCGTAGGCCGATATTTAGCTGACGCGACAGTCTTCACAGTCTGTGCTATGGTCCTCAGCACGTTCGATATCTCGAGGGTCGAAGGATCACCTGAACCTGTGCTTAATGCAAGGGATGGTACAATCAGGTTCGTCGGCAAGTAGATATGTTACCGCCAACTGACCAGATTTCGATCAGTCGTTCTGCTCCAGTCCCTTCGTCTGCTTAATCACGCCCCGTTCTCGAAGGGCTGTTGAGTTAATCAATGCCGCCGGCTAATATGGTATCATAATCATTTGGCACCACAGGTAGTTCTCCCGAGCGTATATTGCCGGCTGCTGTCGACAAAATGATTAGGCAGAAGATATACTTAAGTGGCGTACTACTGACGAAAATTTTGCATTTTCCCATATACAATGCGACAGACGACGCGATACGCGATGATCAGCCGTGCATCTGCATCGGTCCCGCAAGGCAAGATTAGTTTTCTGTCCTGTCAGTGCGCGCGATGTAGGATTCCAGTCACTTATCGCCGACATGACTTTATTTGAGCTTATAGATCGCAAGTGAGAAATTCACTTTGATCTATGAATTCAATCCCTAACTTCTAGATGATCAACCCAACAGTGTTCGCGCTCGACGCGGAGTTCTGGTCACGTTGCTAGACGTGTCAGTCGTTGACAATGTATATAATTAAAGGTTCAGACGTAGTGGGTAACTTTAGGGCTCAGCCGTCTCCTTCACTCATAACTCAACATAGCTTCCCTTGCCCCGCTCTTAAGTGCTAACCCGATCCCCATCAGAATCTCCTTCATTTTACCGTCCTCTCTGGTCTCCTCGTGCGCCCAATAAATCCTACCGCAATGAATCAGAGTCGCAGTGTTTGCAGTGAGAAACACCCCAACTCTTTCAGTGATATTACTTCGGCCTAGGAGTTGACTGACGAACTTTCCTCTCCCATAGACAAACCAACAACACCAACACTACGGCCACAGCCCCCACACCGTTAACGTAAGGCCAGTCTTTCAATCTCAATATCTGGTTATTGATAAATCTTTCATTGTAGACCGTCGATTCCCGGCACAGGCGTCGTTAATGTTACAGAGTGAGTTTTATCAACATAATTCACTGTTTCCCACTTACCGTTCCTCTCAGTTCATACTCCTTTCCACAGACCTCTGCTCCCCGAATCAGTCCACCTTCCTATGTACAGGCCTCTTCGTAAGTCGAACACAATGCCTAGAGCCTTTTTTTCTCATAAAGTCATATCTAGTTCAGCGTCCACTGACTCCTCTGTGGCTGAGACAACTAAGACAACTTTCCCAACGGCAAAAGTCGTTGGCGGGGTATCCGCGGCAGGCTCTGTTGTCACGATTTTAATTATCGTCATTAACTTTGTGGTTCTGAACGCTATTAATGACAGTCAAGCGTAGTACGTACTTACTTATCTTTTGTATAACATCTACGTCTATGATCAAGGTCAGAAACACGCAGCGTAGAGTTTAGAGTAGTAGGTAGAAACACTGTTATAACCGGCCTGTCGCGTGCGTTGCATAATCATCCATCCTGTCTTCAAACCGTCATCATTGAGACCGCGGATTCGGGACGTCGTATGTATAGACTCGACTATCGAATCTCTCGCATCCACCTTCCGAGAGCGCTGGTCGGAGTTGGTGTTGACAAATTGGCGCTACACCTTACGACTGGAAGGTTTGTGAATCCTTGCATCAAGGCAGTATCCGTTGACAGGCGCGCCTAACCTATTGATAAGCACAACTCTAGAACCTTGGGCGAACCACTTTGTACCTACTTACAATGTCGTTCGCACGTACTATGACAGAAGCATGTTCTCTCTAGTTCATCACCGCGTCAAGTTCAATAAGAACTCTCGCTCTTCCTATCTTCAAGCTTCAATGGCCTAGTCTTTACCCATCGAATCACGTATCCTGGTGACGCAAAGTCCAACGTATAGATGAGTGATGATATGGGCGGAAACAGGAAACATGTAAGTTCGTCACCCATTTTCAGCGTATAATATCTTGAGACGCGCAAACAGTGTGGTTCTCATCTGTCCATCATGTTACTTGTTTGCGTTATCCAGTTCGAATTTGATATGGCTGAAAACATGCTGTAATAATAAGTTGCGTGTGCTGTGTGCATTGTTTGGAAAAAAGAGCGCTTATCATCTAACAGCATTCGACTATATCATCATATTCTGATATCTAAGCCCTTCGCGACCTCCACCTCGACGAAGTGATTTTGATCCATCGATTGTATCTTCTATGGGAACAACTTGTCATTACACGGAAGTCCCAACAATTGGGTATGTGTCATAGAAAGATGTTCCGATTCGTGCAACGTAGGATTGCTGTGAGTACCACAGCTCTTTTTGGCTGAAGTATACGGAATCTTCCTGATCTAGGGGGTCAATCAGTAGATGACCCGCGTGTTCATCTTCATCATGGAAGTATATTTACCAAACAGGCCTGGTCCTTGAAAATAAGTAAACGCTCAGTTGTAGTGGGTCACTTCGGGCTCTGGTCACCTCCTTCACACGTAGGTCTACCCAGCTTGTTTCGCTGCAGTCATCA
The DNA here is from genome assembly GCA_030435635.1 of Armillaria borealis. Taxonomy (NCBI): domain Eukaryota; kingdom Fungi; phylum Basidiomycota; class Agaricomycetes; order Agaricales; family Physalacriaceae; genus Armillaria; species Armillaria borealis. The sequence goes on from JAUEPT010000096.1 coordinate 157,202, forward strand.
TTGATCCTATCTCATTAGACTCTCCTGCACCCTACCACCTTCTCGGATTTTCTAGTTAATCTCGCCGTCGTGAATCCCGGGACTAGGATCGCTACAGCATTGTAAGTAGGCTTGGTACTTGGAGGATAACTCTTTTGGTCCTAACTGTCAATATGATAGTATACCAAGTATACCGATGATCGTAGAAGTGTTGTTACTTGTAAGGCATCCTCCCGTTCAATTTCAGCATCTAATTAGTGAGAGCAATTTCGTAGAGACTGACATAATTTTCACCAAGCCGTCGAATCGTGGGAACCCTGGCTGCGCCGAATTTTCCTTCGAATTATTGATACTTTGCTGTGGTCGACGCTTATCCCAGTACTTGAAAGGTCCGATGTTTCGACGCAGCGCCTATTGACGTGTCTTAACACCTTCCAAAAGAACATCGAGCACTACTCTTCGTTCATAGCCGTCCCTACACGCCTTCTTAGGCGAAATAAACACAAGGTCGGGGCCCACCTTTTCTCAGAGAGCGACCTCTAGTTCAGAAAGTATTCCGAGTCCTGTGTATACAGGATTCGGTCTTTGCAACTTGAGCTTTCCAGGGTGGCTGTGCCGTTTCGTCTCTCCTTCCTGTTTTGGACGTCATTCCCCTTTTGGCCCTCATGTGACTCAAATCTGTGAATCCTCCGAGCATCGATGCCCATTGCGGGCGGCCATCTTAATGACTTTTCTTCATACAAATCATTGATTCTGTTCTACAAGACTATGATAGGCATGACTTCAGCTGTATAGTGGCGTAAATACTCCTGAGATACTGAATCTTCCTTGTTGAAACTCACTAGGCTCGCGGCAACCATTTGATGATTCAATTTCGTGCAGCGCTGGACCGTACTTAGTGCCAGTTACTGCTCTACTCGGGTCAATATTGGGGCGAAGATACCGGGCGAGTTGGGACTTTGAGGTTATTCCCCTGTTGTGTATGAATTCCTTTCACTGATACTCTGTTCACAGTACCCGTGTTGATGAGACAAACGACGGTCGAGCGGATGCTAAGACCAAGTCAGCAAAGGCAGGCTAAATGCAGCTCACCATCAAACCTCAAGATCAACATCTTCCCCTAGAAATCACGGATTTTTATTAGCATGAACTGGACACTCTCGAGGTCCTCACTCACCTTGGAGTATCAGGATTAAATGGCCCCATGTTTATTAGGTGCCTATCTCAGAACAGTAAGAATGTCATCACTTCTCTGCCTAAGAATCTACCAAAGCATACATTCTTTTAGCTTTGGTAGATCCTTATATCCGGAGGTGTGTAATACCATCTTTCATCTTTTCTTCCCTCTGACATTGCTAGGTGTCATTAAGGCTTCAGCAATTTGTTATTCATCACGTATATCATCTGCTTCCCCTCTTGGTTTGTCCACCCATACACTATTTCAGCAAGGGAAACAAAGTTAACAGATCTATGTAGGAGACCCCTCGATGACCCGAACCCATCGACAGCCAACTTAGCCCTCGTTGTGGTGCTCCAGCTAGTTGTTGTTCTACAGGCCTTCTTCAATGTCTGGTAAGGTACAGAAATCACATCAAGCTTGGCGGACGACTCATCCAGCTTGCATTGGATTTCACCGAGTTGCACCACAGACTCTGTTGCGGCTACTTATGTTACCCAGGGATCTTCTGGTCAATCGGGATGGTAACTCTGTTAAGTGAGTAGTATCGCAATGTCGTCTCTTTCATTTGACAATTGAGCCAGAGTCCCGGCACCCGAACTTGTCCTTGGGGATATTGTTCGTATTATCATGAAGTGCACCATAGTTGCAATCTATGGCTCATCGACGTATCTCCCGATTCGTCGAGTCCGGTTCATGAGACTAACCCTCCATACTCGATATTACTCGTCTGTGCTTCGATGTCTCCAGACCTCTCTTCTTCGTCAATTTCTTCATTGATTCTGCCACGAGCAACGACTGTACTTACTTCAGTCTTCGACTATGTTGTCATTCCGGAAGCCTGTCAGTATTCTTTGCGAGTAGGAATCATTTCTTCCGTCTCACCATCCTGCTGTTGATAATGTAGTGCTTTGCCTTGGATGCAATTCTATTTTCCTTACTATCTCAATGATCGGAATGATTACCTGCTTCTTTTCTGTTGTAGTGCTCGTCCATCTCCTGTGAATCGAGGGGCAGTAGCAGGCACCAGTACTCACAATTGTCTGCCATCAGTGTTTTGCTTCAGCGATGAACGCAATCTGGTATCTCACCCTACATGTACTGGTCTACTGGTTCTCTGGCCATACATTTTGCCAGTTTATTAAGCATTGAGGCTGTTAATAAACTTCCCAAAAATACCAGAGGACTCGGTCTTGCCACGCTTGCATTGGCCCCCCGCTTCATCAACTCCTCTCATAAACTCCTCCGGCAATGATGGACATTGTTGCCGTTGTCGTCGGAGTTGTATTGGCCATTAAAGCCGTCTTTCTTGTTGTCCTTTGGGTGCTGCACCGCAGAAAGAAACATCGCAGCGTGGCTGGTAACAACACTGATGGCTATATTGTCCCAATGCCGACAGTTGTACCTGATCCAATCATCCCCCCCCTTTTACCATTATCATCCTGTTGAGGATTCAGCCTACCCCGACTGGTACTCGTTCTTATTTCTCCGATCTTACTTACTATATTTAGAACGTTACCCCTAGTACCGTCGCATATACCTTTCGTTTCGCCCCTCTTTGCACCTCAGCTGTTCACTACGACTACGTGTGACTGACTGAGGTGCATATATTGTTTCTACTATCCACTACTACTTGTTTCTTACGCTACATCTTATAGCTGTTATTATTCTAACAGGTAGCATATCTAATACAGCTGTTCACTACGACTACGTGTGACTGACTGAGCTGTTATTATTCTAACAGGTTCTGGGCTCCCGTGCTCATCCCTCCTGGTCAATAACACACACGTACTTATCGAACAACTCAATAAACCGCACAGACTGTGCAACCTGAACATCGTCAAAACCCCCTATCATGACGACTACTACCCATCAAGTCCTACCAATTAAACTGGAGGATGATGAGAAATTCAACGGCGAAAACTGGGCAACCTTCGAAATGGTCATGATGACCGAAGGAAATACCCGTGGACTCGTCAACTACTGGGAGAACAAGGTCGCTGTCCCCGGAGCTACACTCGCACCGTTACCATCCACTCCAATCAACAGTCTATCCCCAAACCTACTCGAATATACCCAACGCGAGAGTGTTGCACTCGCATCGATAATCCGCAATGTCAAGGACGTATTCGGCGTTGGGATCGATCCTCACAAGCCATCCCACATGGCATGGGACATACTCAAGACCCAATACGGTGCTTACTCGGACTTAGTTCGCAACCGTAGGGAGAAGATACTGAAGGCGGTGAAGTACCAAGAAGGGGAAAAAGTCAGTGGCGATGGGGGTTATATTGAGAAGATGCGGAAGCTTCGAAAGGAGGCAAACGACGCAGGTGCAGGCATTGACGATGCCAGCTTCAAGACGACTCTACTAGACTCCTTCCCCGAAACCTGGGACTCGGTCATCAGCACGCTGTACGCTGAGAAGAACCTCACGGTCGTCATTGCACGTCTTATTGCCCACGGCGAACGAGTGGTTGGACGAAACGCTGTGAACGGCCCCTCTTCTACTCAGGAGTCTACGGTACAGGCACTCCAAGCCTCGATCCAAGCGCTGACTCTACAAGTCCAAACCCTATCGTCGAGGAAGAACACAGTGCCTAGGTCTGATAGATCCCACACAGCCAACGATCACTGCAAAGGTGTAGGGCATACCATCGAAGAATGCTGGAAAGTAGGGGGAGGGAAACAGGGTCAGTATCCCCCCTGGTGGAAAGGAAAACGGGACGCACCCGTCCCCAGTTCCGCAAACCTCGCTACAGCCGCCACGTCGTCATCCGAACCAGGTTCCGTCTATACAAACGTCACTGCATTGACCGCCCATGTCGACGCAAATATTCTGAAGTCCATCGAAAGAATCCTGGAAGAAGAGTCAGCCCTAATGGTCAATAATGCTAGCCAAGGAAACGTAGACACCTCTCTATTGTACGGAGACTCGGGGGCGTCCACCCACTTCATCCAGAACAAAGATTGCTTCTTCCACTATTTGCCGCTGGGTGAAACGACTGGTACATCATCAAAGGCTGGTGCCGCTCTAAATATCCAAGGTATCGGAACCGTAGCTTTGAAGTCGTCCGTGTCCGGCGTCCAAAACGTATTCACCCTCAGCAAAGCTCTCCATTGTCCAGACGTATCGGCGAACCTGATATCAATCAGCAGACTTGACAAAGAAGGATGGTTCGTTACCTTTGGAGGAAGTAAAGCAACCTTCACAGACCAGAACGGTGTCCCGCAATTCACAGCAACCATGGTGAACGACCTATACGCAATAAATGGGACGTTGTTACGAAGCGAGGAGTATACTGCCCTCGTAGCGAGATCTCTGGAGGCAGCAGTGCCCATGGAGACATGGCATATGAGATTTGCACACCTGGGAACTGACCGCATCGCTGAGCTACAGAAAAAGACGATGGTAGACGGGCTGAACATAGCAAAGACTGAACGTGCTGGTGGGAGATGTGAGCCCTGCATACTGGGGAACCAGAAAAGACGGCCGTTTGATGCCGACGTGGCCCCAGAAACAGTGGCTTTAGCGCGGGTGATGTTGGATATTTGGGGACCAGCTCGCGTACGATCCGTTGGGGGCGCAAAATATGCCCTCGTATTTGTCGATGATGCGACGTCTCGGAGAACCCCATACTATATCTCGGATCGAAGGGCCGAAACTACCATCAAAGCCCTAGACCAATTCATGGCAATGGCGGAACGTCAAACCGGAAAGAAGCTAAAGAAAATCCGATGTGACAACGAGTTCCATAGCGAGTTATGGAAAGAGTGGGGTATACAAAAGGGAGTAATCATCGAGTTTACGGCGCCCTATTCCTCTGCAGCCAACGGGATGGCTGAGCGAACTCTTGGAATCGTCTTTGGGAATGTCAGAATTCTATTGCTCGAGGCGAAAATGGCTGATAGTTGGTGGGCTGAGGCTTGCGACTACGCGATCAAAGCCGGGAACTTGCTACCGTCATCGAGGCACCCAGGGAAAGTCCCAGAGGAGGAGTGGTCAGGTAAACGACAAACTGTCGGTCACCTGAGGGTGTGGGGATCAACGTGTTACGCAAAGATACCTGCGGCGAAAGGACACAGCAAATTATCTCCACGCGGTCAGAAAGGGCGATTTATCGGCTTGGCAGGGCATGGTTCTTACAGGATCCTTTTGGATGACGTACCTGGCAACAAGGTTATCATATCTCGTGATGTCATATTCGAGGAGCTGAGTCCAACTCATACCGTTTCTCTTCGTGAGGGGGAGATTTCGTATGAGGACATTGTTGAACCACTCACAGAAACGATCGAAAATCATCCACAGCCACCGATCGATCCCCCAAGCCCCGATCACGATCAACCAATGCAATTACCAACTGCACCTATCCAAGCACCGCCGATCCAACGTCGTGTAACCCCACCTGTCCCTTCTAGACGACCATCTCGCATTCCAAAACCCACTAGAGCATTAACGGAATCCAAGGAGTACAGCCAGCGCGAAGAAGCAGCCAAACGACGTGGAGAGAACTGGGCAAATGAAAACACTGTCCCACTACTCGCCGAAGAAGATGACGTAGAAGATATCGTAGCTCTTAAGGCATCTGAAATCAGCAACATCGTCGATAGGCATGACTTGTGGGTACCTGACGACTACTATGAAGCCATGACCAAAGCGAGGATTTGGAAGCCAGCTATGGACGCAGAGATTAGACGCATGGAAGAAAGAGACGTATGGAGGGTTGTACCAAGAGAGCCATGGATGCAGGTGATCGATACTCGCTGGACGTTTGACAAGAAACTGGATGGCGATACAGCAGAACTCCTCAAACGACGTGCGAGACTCGTAGTCAAGGGATTTACTCAAATCAAAGGTCTTCATTACTACAACTCATTCGCCGCCGTCGTCCGATACGAATCCCTACGAATGTTCTTTGCGGTCGTTGCTGCTCATGGGTTAGACTTCTGGCTAATAGATTTCGTCGGTGCATACCTGAATGCAGAGCCACAAGGCGAGAACTACGTCTCGTTGCCCCAAGGATATGAAGATGTTGTAACAAGGGATTACCCAAAGGGCGAGTACGTATTGCAGATGCTGAGGGCTATGTACGGAACGATGGATGCTGGTAACGCGTGGTTCCACGAACTCAACAACACTCTAACAGCGCAAGGGCATAAACAGTCACGAGCGGATCCATGCGTCCGACTTCTGAAGAACGGAGCGGAACGGACATACACATGCACCTATACAGATGATGTCTCAGGTGCATCCACGTCCAAGGAGGAAGGTCAGCGTGTTCGAAAAGAAATCGGGAGTGTATACGAAATCAAGGACTTAGGGAAACATAACAGTGTCCTTGGGATGACCGTGGAATTCGACGATAAAACCGGTGCCATTTCTTTGCATCAGAAGAATCTGATACTGAAGACCCTAGAGAACTTTGGAATGATGGACTGCAAGCCAAAAGCGACGCCGCTTCCAGTAGGAAGTCTGATGAATCTTGACACGCAACCCCAACCGATTCCAAAAGCGGACAAAGAGTTCATGGGGGACAAAGACTATCGCGGGGTTCTCGGATCTCTTAATCATATTGCCAATGGAACGCGGCCTGATATAGCTTTTGCCACCAATTACCTCCAACGATACGCATCAGACGCTCGTCCCATCCATTGGAGTCGAGCCATGCACGTACTCGCATATCTGAAGGGAACCATTGAATACCGGATTACCTATCAAAGAGGAAACGCTAACGACGACGGCCTCACTCCAGTTGGGTACGTGGATTCGTCCCACGGCGACGATAGGACATCTGGGAAGTCAACTATGGGATACGTCTTCACCATGGCCGGGGGTCCTGTTGCATGGAGTTCCAGATCCCAAAAACGAGTTGCGTTATCGACTTCTGAAGCGGAATATGTCGCCACGGTGCATGGAGGCCGGCAATCACTTTGGATGGGATCGTTTTTGGATGAAATCGAGTTGTCAAAGGATTGTCCGTACCGCTTGAACTGCGACAACAATTCAGCTATCAACCTCACCCAAAACACCAAGGGACACGGGAAATCGAAACATTTCGCAATGGACTATCATTGGATTTGGGATAGCGTCCAACTAGGCGAGCTCGACATCCAATATATCGCGTCTGAAGACAACCTGGCCGATATCTTCACCAAGAGCCTTCCCAAGCCCCGAGTTAACGAGCTGTTGAAGAGAATGGGGATGACTGGGATGTAGAGACCTACGGGCGTAGGCTTCAGGGGGAGTGTTGAGGATTCAGCCTACCCCGACTGGTACTCGTTCTTATTTCTCCGATCTTACTTACTATATTTAGAACGTTACCCCTAGTACCGTCGCATATACCTTTCGTTTCGCCCCTCTTTGCACCTCAGCTGTTCACTACGACTACGTGTGACTGACTGAGCTGTTATTATTCTAACACATCCCTCTTTACGCGGACCAGATCCATTTTGACTCTCGACTCTCTCCCATCTATTGTCCCACCGCCGACTATTGCACCTCATCCAATCCTAACCCCCATCTTACCATCATTACCCCCCTCTGCACAAGCCATCTCGACTCTGCCATCCAACCTCCCACAGACACTATCTCAGTCATCTCGAAATGCACATGAAGAAGAGATCGAGTGGCTACGTCGGGAGGTTCTGGCTCAGACAACTCATATCATGTACCTGCATGCCAGTGAGCAGAGGGAGCACACACACACTGGTACCCCACCGCCGTCTTACTGCTCCTCGGGTAGCCGTAGGAGTGATATTTCAGAGTATTTTGCATCTTCCTTGTCACTCCCACCGATACCGCCTCCTCCCCACGTTGGATAGTGCGTGATATCATCTAGTTTGCATTCTTGGTGTTGCTAGAGATACAGACCATCAATGTACGACTGGCGTTGAAGTAAGAGTTTGAAGGTTCTTTTTGAGATATTCCCCGGTAAACAGTGTTGCGGTCAATACTGTATTTAGGAGGGTCGTTCTTTATTATTCCTTGCGCCAGTAATCGGCAGGTGGTGTATTGCATTCACGCCTTCATCATTGTGATGTCATTATTTATCAGCACAGCAAGCGGCACGTCATGATAGGCTAATGTATTGCATCGTTATGCGAAAGAACGATAAAACCATCATGTCAGATGATACGACCACATTCCATCCTCCAGCGGGTACACGCCTCCCGCTTTCTCCTCGTTCCATGCCTCCCGACCCGCGGCCCAATCCTCGCGGATCTCATCCGCACGTGCTCCCGTAACCCAACCATCAGGATCACACTGAATCTGAGTTATCAAATGCTCTTTACACTCGATGTAATGCATCATCCTGAAATCTCCTCCCGATCTCATGCCCGATCTGCCTCAGTGAGCTGCACAGGACACTCTATCGGGGAGCTCGAATTATCCATGATATTGGGCCATATATCATATAGACGATACACTAGCCGACGCAGGAATTGCGGACCATCAGCGTAACAGCGTAGAGCCACATCAGGGATGGAAGAGAGCAGGTCGCCCTGTGGGAGCTGTGCGGCCTGCAAACGCAGAGGAATCTTTTGGAATAAAACATTTGACATTATTCGCTGCCGCTTGGCGGGTCTCCACTCAAGATATGCCTGCTCCTTAAGTTCTGGTGGTACGTCCGAAGGCAACTCTGGAGAAGCAAAGGGATCATCTGGCACAGAAATGAGTTTTCCTTCATAAAGGATAGCATCGGGCAGGCTAATGCTCTGAAAATAAGAAAGAGCAACAGCGCCTTGCCAGTCGATGTATGAGACGACATTGGCTGCTCCAGAGGGCTTAATGATCACGTTGGACCATGAGAGGTCGGGATGAGTGAGATAAGGGACTATCAGCCTACGATCAGACGGAATGATGTGAGGCGCCATCAATATACATTGCTGTAGCAGTTGACGTAGTTCCGGGAGGTCAGAAGGTTTGGATCTGCTTATAAGAGAGCTAGGAGACAGAGAAGGAGACGCCGCGCTAGATGGCAAGTGGCTTGAATGAAAGACACCATATCTGGCCCTGAAATACAAGATCCATTAGTCCTTTATCATCTTATAAGCCAGCGAAACGACTTGCAAGGACCGCGATCTCCTTCTATAGGCTTATCGAACCAATATTGCTTGTTAACTACAGGCCCAATCCGGTATTTTTCGGCATCAGGTTTCTCATTATCTTTCTCCCTCGCATACAGTGGCCTGCCCTGCAGCTCTGGGCTAACATCCTCCTTGAAGAACAAGCTACCAATCTGTGAAAAGGGCCACTGATGGAGATCTATATTGAGGAATAACATTTCCTTTATCGCGGCGCCGATGTCATGGTCAAATGTATTCAACCAGCGGTCCTCAAGCACGACGCCGTTTGTACGTTCCATGAGGATGAAATCTGATCCAATGGCAGAACGAGCTTCCAGCATGCTACTCCATGCCAAAACGCGCAGAGTGGGATGCCCAATAACGTCCCGTACATATTCCATTGTGGCTACTTCGCTGGCTGTGGACAAACGCACATTACCCACGAGTGCGCAAGGGATGCGTGCTATGACCTCACGTCCATTGTCAAATTCAAGAAGGAATATTTTATTATAAGCTCCTGTAGCCAGAAAGTTAGAGTCAATACATCAGAACTGAGAGAACAATGCGCAGGACGACCTTGAGCAATCCTTTCAAACCGGATGCAGCGTTGTGCACCTACGGCCGAAAACGCAATTTTTTGGAGAGCCTCTGCTTGAAAGTTGACGCGACGAATACTTTGTTCTTTATTGTCCTCAGCAAACAAGTTCAGTAATAGAAAATCAAGGAACTTACAGAGGGCGTCATTCCATAACCATTGTCCCTCGTGGTCAAAGATACCTGCAGTCGCAAATGGTACTGTCGACACACACTTCGTAAATACGTGCAGATGCCTTGCGGGAAGAAAGGCAAGAGAATGTGGTAACATGGAGAACTCACAAACGACCACCGCCACCAAACCGCCACAATTTAACTGCCCAAAAGCAGTCGGCAAATGCCGGTGTTTTCCTACACTGCACAAATATCTAAGTATTTTCACCTACAAATACACAAAAAATATACAAAGTTTCTTTTCAGTATTTTTAGAGAGAAAATAGTAGAAATATTTTAAAACTTTCACTGTATTTTGCAAATTCTGTGTAAAACAGTGAAAATTTCAAGATTTTTTCAAGATTTTTTTTACTCCGGAAACAGTGAAAAAACTTTGAATATTTTCTGTGTTTTTAGAGGTAAAAATACTTTGACTTTTGCCCAGTGCTAGGGATTTATGTATATTATTCCCCTTTTTTTTCAAGAACATTTTAAATTTAACAGGCTTAGGCTGACTAGGCCGCAAAGATTCACTGGGAGGCTTCATATAAAAACAACGCCAGTGCCCGTCCGAGAAATGGAAAATGTCTATGGTGCGGATAATCTGTGACTTGGGAGGCGCTCTCTTCACCTTGTCTCTCCAGTCCAATCAGACTCTTTCCACAAAGCACCTATTTTGAAGGAGAACAACGGGCGACTTACTTCCATGTGCTCTGGGGTTATCATACAGGAGAACTTTTCCCACCTCCTCGTTCTAGAGATGACAAATAATTGGTAAGAGTGCTCTACGTGTTGTGAACCACATGAGGTGACGATAGTGTGAGGGAGATTTGGTCGATATACAGGCCTCTAATACCTTCTAATTAACAAAAATACTATAGTAGTAGACGGCACGTATTGTAATATATACTATAATCATAGTAGGGCATAATTAATTTTCCCTCCTATGATTGCTGCCATGCCCAGAACATTGTGTGCTCTCGCTCATGCTGAAGGTGGGTCTCAGCCCTCACCGCGCGACTCAGGATTGTGTGTGTTCATTCATTCTTTAGTATTTCGGAATTTTGGCGACTACGCCATTTTGTATATAAAGAAAGCAATATTGATGTTCGCAACTATCTTTCGTCTGTGTCCACCTGGAATGCTCTCGTAGGCTGTGAAATGTTACTATAAGACTAGATGATAATGATGTCCGAGAGAACTCTTCGTCAGAAGCAACGAACCTTGCCAAGAGCTTCCACAGCATTCCTCTCCTCATCAAAAACATCCTCAGGCGCACGCCTAAAACCTGGCAGAAACAGAGGTGAAAGGTACCCGCGTCTTTGTCTGATTTGGTGCTCATCCTTTTGTCTAGATATGCCCGTAAATCTTTGTTTGTGAAGATGCTCATTCACCCTTCATCACGCCTCTTGCGAAGCTCGAAGGGATACTAATGTCATTCGTTGATGTTGTACGCTCGTTATCATGTATAAAAGCCTCTATAAGTAGGAGAGGTTTCTCAGGAGCATTCTTGCTTCCTCGTGTGGGTTTCTACCAGCGACGTCCATTGAATAACTCACGGAGGCATCCATATTACCTGAAACATATATTGCGAACAGGAACAAATGAACAATGTTGCAATGATGCTACACCTCCGTGGTAACAAAGAATTGACAATTTGATTGGCAAAGTCAAGTAATCATTTCACTAGAGTTATTATTACTGACAACAAGTTCAATACATATCTTGTGAAGCGGTTGACGCCCTTACTCGTCTTGGCATGGTTGCGCTCTCAAGTAGTCTCTCATAGACAGACGACGATACAGACCTGTTGATGGGAGGGAGTGACGGTCTGTATGTAGTCTGTTGTTTATGTACCCCCCTTGCTATAACCGTAGCTTGCTTATATAATCGGTTCATGACACGTGGATGTACGACGTGTTGACAGTCATATTTCTCAGAAACCTGCATTGATTTTATCCATTATATCCCTCTCATAGCAGTAGATTTTTTTTTCATGGCAAAACGACGCCCTATACAAGCTTTTTCATCTGTTTCTCTCCGGACCAGCTAATAACCGGGCCAATGCCGGTTCGATGCCGGTCCAAAGAGAAACAGTTTTTTCTGTCTTCAACAAAGTGGTAGCACTCATTATTTATGTTTTACTAAGACGATATACACGCATGGAGGTTCTGTCAAAAATTTCGCTATCAAACTCTACCAGCAACAGAAATTTCCTCTTGCCAGTGGTGATGGGAAAGTACTTCTTAATATGGGCGCTGATGTAATGGGACCGACGGTCATAGCAAGGGGGGCGCGATAAAAACAAGACTAGCTCTCAAGGTCGTAGCCACATACGGCATGACTGAGTTAGAATGGACGGCTCGTCTTCCGGACTTTCGTTATCATGGTCAATATGAACTTTTATTTATAACTCAGAGGTCTCCCTGTCCATTCAATTGTCGGGTTCTAGGGTCAAATATAAAGCCACATTGACTCTGAGAGCCAAAGTTGTTTCTTCACATGGCCTCATTCGTCATTGCAGTCGGTTCGCTCCTCCTAGCCTCTCTTCTTCATCGGTGGTTCAAGCGACCGTCAGTCAAGCATGTTAGGGGACCGCCGTCGCCCTCCTTCTGGCTAGGTAAACCATCTCTGGGTGTCTCACTCAGTACAAGGGAGGGCTTACACCCCATACTACAAAGGTCACGAACGTATCCTTCACGATCAAAGTAATGCAGGTGATCTTGAGACGAAATGGCACAAGGAATATGGCACCTTCTATTGTATATCGGGCTGTTTTGGTGTAAGCAACCTCTGTGTCTCTGTTCTGGTCACTATTAAATCAAAGATCACAGCAAGACATCCTGATCATGTGTAATCCCCAGGCCCTCAAACATATCTTCCACTCTTCAAATCCTTACCCCAAATCGCAAGACAACGTGTTCATTCTTGACCTCATCATCGGCAAGGGGCTTGTCACCGTTGATGGTGAGTCTTCATCCCGGTCAAGCAAACTTCAAGACTTCAGCCAGCGCTTTCAGATGAAACCCACCACTGCCAACGCAAGATCATGAATCCGGCATTCTCTCTGGCTCAGCTCCAGAAGGCGGAGGTTATCTTTCAGCAGTGTAGTGACAAGGTAGGTTCCATCAACACATGTGGCAATATTCGAAAGCTTGTAGTGATCATAGCTCGTGAATGGTATTCAAGGATCTCTGGCTCATGCTGGTGCGGATGACACCATCAATGTCCTTGATTGGACGAGCAAGGTTGCCCTAGATATAATCGGACTAGGTGAGTGATATGCATTGACTTCTGCTCTCTGGTTGGCCTGATGTCCAAAAGCCTCCTTCTGGTATGATTTTGGTTCACTCGATGGTCAGAATACCGAACTAGGGCAAGCAATGAGACATACTTTGTAAGAGCCTTTCCTTTATTTCAATGACCATCATATCTAACATCCGATTCAGCACGGCCTCTCAATCCAACCCAACAGCACTCAAGCTTATTCTCGTGGCCCTGATACGAATGGTTCCAGATTCGGCGCTAGGCTTCCTAAAGTTGTTCTCGACTAGAGAAATTCGTCAACTTGCCAGTGTAGGGAACCTAGCGAAGACAACTGCTCGAGAAGTCATGGCTAGCCACGATGATATGCAGACTCCAGAGGGCGACGGAGATATTGTTGATATCCTAGGTCAGTTCACCAGTTTCGTCGACATACACCTTTTAACATAATTGCATCTTTAGCGAGAGCACGCTTCACAGGCAAAATGCAAGATGGTGAAATTGAGGCGCAATTAATGTTTGTTGTCTCTGTATTTGCTAATCGTCGAATCATGATGTTCACTCTCGTTGCAGGACCTTCGTGGTTGCAGGACATGAGACGACGAGTATCAGTCTATCTTGGTTGCTATACGAACTCGCTGAACATCCTGAACATCAGTCCATAATTCGCGCAGAGCTCAAACAATCAAACGACTATGATTCTATGCCGTTTTTGAATGCGGCTATCAAGGTGTGCACGTTTAGATGTATCAGATGCATGTGTTCATCCTTGGTGACAGGAATCCCTTTGTCTACACCCAAATTCACATACCTTCATATGCACCGCTCCTCACGACAATGTTCTACCTCTCTCCGGAGGGGAGGAACTTGTCATACCCAAGGGGCAGACACTGTTTTGTTCCACTCACCTATACAACCGGCATGCTTTTCCCATGTTACTTCAATGTGAATTTAATTTGACGCGAACTTTTTCTAGTCTTCCATCTCTCTGGGGAGACGACACAGACGAGTGGAACCCAAGTCGATTTTTTAATAAGACTCTGCCCGTATCGCTGGGTGTGTATGCTAATCTGTGAGTGAGATCTTGGCCCCGTGTGTGCACTGAAACTTATCTGGTGGAACACTAGAATGACATTTAGTGGGTCATATTTCAGCGAGCCTTCTCTTCAACTAACACCACCCTCAGGCACTGGATCTCGTTCATGCATCGGGTAATTGACTGTTACGATTCACTACAAGTTCATTCCCCTTGCTGATCCTGTTCCTTTCTTGTAGGTGGCGATTTGCGTACGTACCTTGTCTTTCCAATCCCGCTTCAGCCAAACTGATCAGCAAAATGCAGAGTCACGGAGATGCAAACAATCCTTGCTAAGCTGATTCTACACTTCGAATTTAGTTTGCCTGAGGGAGTCGAAGTCCAACAATTTCCCGGGTCGCCCTCCGTCGTACCCATTGTGAAGGGCAAAGCACATTTAGGTTCCCAGTTACCCTTAAGGGTGAGAGTTTTACATCAGTGAATGTTGGTGACTTCAGAGGCTGTCAAGATCGAGAGTTATGTTTAGCGTATTCTTCATTACAAGCTTGATTTACTTATTCAGAGGACAATTCAATAACACGGTGACGACGAGGTATTAGAAGTCCAATTTCAAAATGGCTTTAACAAAAACTGATTCATTCATAGTTACTATAGTACAGACGGATTCCTGCACATACATGTCACCCAGGTCAAGCCTATTCATGCAGAGAAGACATTGAGAGTTTATTCATTTTTTTTTTTGAAAATTACCTACATTTTGATCACGGGGGTGCGGTTCTGCACACCAGCATCTCGAGCTACTTCTCCCACTCGTTGGGCCATAGCCCTTAACTGCAGGTTCATGTCAGTCGCGCCAACCTGTAAGGTTGGGACGGAGACGGTCGTCAAGAAAAGGATACCCGGTTGGCCGTCGGTCACGATCCTGGTTCTCTCGACCATCGACTGTGGGTCGGCAGGGCGCTTTTGAGGGACGATGGGATCTGCCTGTGTCACTGGGACGATGTGACGGCCTATGATGACATTCCATTGAGCGCGGGAGGCCTTCAAGACAGCGGCCAAGTCATCCTGAGGGTGGATTAGATATCGCACTGGAGGTGAGCAGTACAACGTACCCTCGCCTGCATCAATTTCCCATCGTCATGAGCCCATGCTTGAGCAAGCTCGACGGCGAGGTGGTGCACGACCTTCATGAAGCAGACGTTGATGGGGTTGTCAGTTGTGAACCAAAAGAGCCAGATACGCAGATGGGGAGGGCCGACGAGGACGTCGGTGTTCTCGAGTTTCTCAATAGGTGCATCCATGTCGGTGGGTAGTCATGGTGGTAGTTCTTTTCTAGCACTTGCGTGCAAAAAAGGACTGTTATAGGAAATCGCTCATATTGGATACAGAATCTCGCAAATCTCTTGCGTATTGACCCGTGGGAAGTAGATTTGGATCTGGCAAAGCATCGCAAATTTTAGGTCTCAATCCACAAAGTACGGCGCATTTTCTTTTCATATCTTCCCCATTTTTAGGACTCTTCGGGATCTGGAAAATCTTGTATTTGTGACAAAGTTCCGAAATATCACTCCTACATGAGGAACGGGAAGAGGATGGCGCGGACATGAAATTTATCTCCTCATCCATGTACATGATCTGTTGTCGTAGACGTTCGATAACGGGCGACTAAGATACAACTGGCGTAACACTTTGTATGAGTCACACACGGGTGCAGTATCGCAAGATAGTGAAATACGCCGAAAATATATTTCACTAAGTGAATGACTGGCATGTAAATTTTGAACATGAAGCGATATTGACACAAAAAAGGACTATCTGACCTTTGGCGGCGACACCCCAGATCTTTTTTGAGCTTTGACGATGTTGCACGGGCGCATAGAACCTGCCTTTGCGGTCCTGTGCTACCCAGACATACTGTCCAACGATGAACAAAATGTCGGGAAGAATGGCAAGATAGACTTACCCTTGTAGAGTCGCTACCACCGACCAGAGCAGAATTATGGGATTGAAAAAGATGTCTTTGGGTGGCGGTCGGTGTTTCCAGTCACCAGCCCTTCAGCGATGCCATACTGCCAATGGGCCATCAGTCGCCTGTTCAGCGGTAATGCGTTCGCAGCCAAAAATGCCTAGAAGTGGGCGTAAGAACACTGTAGAGGAAGAAATGGGCTTGCTCACTTCGGTCATGATTCATCACCTGACAGGCCCTTCGTCGACGTTGTGTAGGTCTTGAAAGCTCTAGGGAAGTGTCGCAGACACATCTACGGGACGATATCGTCGCGACTTGTGTGAAGGACGCGTGATGGTGGTGGTGGTGAAGAGAGCCGTGTTTATTCGTTGATGTCGCTATATATTGCCAAACACCCTTTGCCATCGACCATCACGATGACCTCGACTTTTGTTTCTTCACTCTGTTAAGCTCTAATCCTTCATCATTTCTGCCTCGGGTGCTTTAAAAATTGTGTATTCTGGTGATTCTGGTCGTAACGGGTATCGACAAATTGGTACTGCGATCAACGGTTAAGGTTCGTAAATCCTGTCTTAACATAGGGTCCATTGACAAGTGCACCTCTAGAACCTTGGGCGAGCTGATTTCTCCCGACAAGGTTTGCGTAATGTCGAGCATCACCTCATATACTCCTCAACAATTGGACGTCACAGCGAAGGCCACATTTTTTCCGTGCGCTCAGTCGATTTATCGCGGGAGTTGTAGTGTCTCCTGCGCCAGCGCGTAGCTGAAGTGTGCAATTCTGAATCTCCAGCCAGATACCCATTAAAAACAATCTCCAGAATGGTCATTGACCGAGCTACCCCCTGCATCGACGAGCAGCTGAAAGGCGAGGTATTTGGCAAGCCAGGGAGTCTGGCGCGCTTGATGTCCTTCACAAATGGTACGATTTCAGATTTCATCATGCATGAAGGACGGCTGTCACTGATGTTACGGTGCTTGGGCCAAGGCCAGTCGTCGTATAGGTGTGTTTCTCTGCCCTCCAACATTGATGCAACAATTAATATTATGTCTACAGGCAAGGACGCTGAATGATGCAAGTTTTTCTGCCTAGTCAATGCACCACGGCGGATCTTTATAGGGATGGACTGTGTTGCATCCTTCACGGTTTTGTTGCAGCCACCGACCGGCATTCGCAATGGAATGTTGTATGGCTACTCTTATTGTCGTCCGCACGTCCTATGAAAGAATCATTTTCTCTACGAATCTAGTTCATCGCCGTGCTAAGCTCAATAGTATTCTGATCTTCAATATTCAATGGCCTAGTCTTTACCCGTCGCTCTTCGAACCAGCTATCCTGGGCACGCAAAATTATAGGCGGAATGGGAACCAAACAGTGCGGTACCGTAGTAAGTTCGTCACCCATTTTCAGCGTATAATATGTGAAACGCACAAGAAGTATGGTTCTCATCTGCGTCTGTGGATCATGTTGCTTATTTGCATCATCCAGGCTTTCGTTCCAAGTTTATATCCTAGGCTGTGGGGTGGGAAAAAGTGTGTTCGAAACTGCTTGGGCTGTGTACATTTATCATTTAGCAGCATTCGGATCAACGATCATGTCCTGACATCTGGGTTCTTCAACACCGCCGCTTCGATGCTTCGATGGTTTTATTTCCACCATTTCATACCGGATGGACGCACTGTCTGCAGAACCAACATATCAAGCACTAAGCGCTGAGCTCCCAGAGCCCAACTATGCGTCCTGTTTGACACCTGTGCAGCGCAAGGTCCAGGTCGGGGCTAAGGCTGTCAATTTAGGCTTGTATATAATCATTTTGATCTACATGCTCAATCAGTTTGAACTCCTAGTTAATCAGCGTATTGACCCTCATCAGGAAGACGGCATTGGCATATAAACACTCGTTGTAGTGGGTCCTTTGAAGCTCTCTCCTTTCCTCGCACGCTGATCTAGCCACATCCTTCAGTGACTCGATCTTAACACTCTCCTTCACGCTATAATGACAGCGTAAGACTCACGTTCACTCTTTCTGTGATGATGCCTTCCATACTGACTGGCGAAAATTTCTCTCTCATAAATATGATAGTGCAGCGACGATCGTTGAGTAAGACATCGTCCCATTACAATCTAATGCAAGCCTAATGTTGAAAAATCTTTCATAGAGAAGTGCCGGTCATTTCAACAAGTATCCAAAGCATTATCATGGCGACCGTGACTGTTACAAAGTAAGTCCCATCAATACGTTTACTGTCGCTGAAGTTAACCAAGCGTACCTAGCACCGGGTCCATCTTTTTGATGTAGTGCCCAAGGCTTGACGTGTTTTCTCACTTTTCAATAGAACGGCGACGACCACTCTCAGTATACCTTCCTCTCTACAGACCTCTTCGTAAGTCACAAAAATCTCAAGGGTCAGAAATGTTTTTGATAGAGCAGCATCTAGTTCCGACTCCCATCGTAAGACTGCTACTCCTGCGGTGATCGCTGCCAGTGTCCTCGGAGCACTAGCTGCTGTTATTATCTTTGTCATAATTTTCGTTCTCTGGCGCCGAAGAAGAAAATGTAGGAATGTGGATAACGACGCTAGCAGTGACCCAGATCCTAGAAGACTATCTCAATCTTCTCGAACAGCATATGAAGATGAGATCGAGCGTCTACGACAACTGATTAGGTTCATAGACGAGGAGATGAATTACACCTCCGCGCCACCCTCTTACCGCTCCTCGCGGAGTAGGATTGATGTTTCAGACCCTTTTGGTCGTTCATCATCACCGCCGCCGCCTTTACCATCACGCGAGATTGCCCACTGACGCAATCTCGTCTTCTCTGTGTATCATTATTATAAATTATTTAAATCCACGGATGATCAATTGTACTAGGGATATAGACCATAAGCAGGTCCATGAATATGGGCGATACCTGGCATCGAGGAGAAGAAAGCTCGAGTCCACTAAATCAAACACGGTGTATCGAGACACGGAGAGACGCTGGACCAAAACTGTCTACTCCATCCCAAGTTTTCCAACCAACCAGCGAGAAGTACAGTCCAGATTGTTGATATGCCTGCTGGGCGTACACCCTTTAAAAACGCATGTAATTTTACATTTTACCCTAATATAAAAGGGTTACATTGTAAACACAAGTACGGAACACCAAGTAAAGAACTACCTTGTAAGAAAGAACGCGCCAGGAAATTTAGAACCAGGTTGTCCTAACGCTTAGATCGAAGACCGGATATTCTACCCGGTAGATCGAGAGCCCAGACTATGTGACCCACATAGTGTAAGCACCCGGCATTCCGGCGGTCGTATCCGATCACAGAATGCTGGATCTAATACGATCGATCGACCTGGTAGCCGGCGATGAGCTCATACCTGCCAGGCAGAGAGTTCATACCCGCCTGGTTGGGTCAGCAAGAATCTTAGTCAGTCAGAAAAGATTGGAAATCATAGATAAATAGAGTGGTATAAATACAGGTCATGTAACTAATGGGGATCAGGTTTCTGACCCCCGGAACGCTACCAGGCGAATAGTACGGGTTTATTGGTTAAGAGCTTCGAGTCGTAGACTCACCTGGAATAGAAATATTGTGACCTGGTCACTTTGTGTGTGCAAGAACCGTTAAGCAAGCAAACAGTATAAGTTAGATTCAGAAAGACAGTCCAGAGAAACCGTTCAGAACAGTCAGAGTGTTTTAAAGTCGCAACCAGGCGCATAATATCAGTATTGAAACTGCACCAGGCAGCCAGCACGAGTTCAGAACCTGCACCAGGCAGCTATTTTGTATCAGTTTACGTTTGTGTTCAGTGACACATCGAACTTAGAGTGGAGACCGCAATATATCATTTATACAATTCATATTCATTGCACCCGGAACTAGTAAACTACAGTACAAGGCGTCGTAACCTGGTATACACCCGGAAATACTGGACAAAACCCCCAGTATTCCGTGTAGACCCGTGTAGACACCGGCAAATGCGTGTACACCAGTGTATTACCGTGTACACGCATTTACACGGATGTACACCCGTGTACATCGTGTCTCTCAGTCAGCAAATGTCTTGGAGACCCATGTAAAGCCAGTGTCTACGATACTGGCTTTGCACTGGATTACATCTGTCTTCCCATGGTATCGAGTGCAGACGAGTGGGGTGTACACCCGTGTAAACGTGTGTACATCCGTGTCAAATTGTCACGCCTGGTCCGCATTCGGCATTTCGGAGCGTGCCGCGGTGTTAGGGTTGCGGGCCGCCGCTTTTCTTTCTACAGAACTCCCAACCAACGCCGGAGTTTTGCCTCTAAGTCCTGTGGCTAGTCCTGCACTATGCCATTTCTGATGTACCTGCCGCGCTCGCTCGCTCGCCCACACACCTCTGCTTTCTCGTGGCTAGGTCTTCCTTCGATGATTGAATCACATCAAAGCCTGTAAGTTTGCTGAATCTCCGTCGTGTCTTTTCTCTGACTAACGTTTCAGTTTCCTATAGACTTGACTCCCCAGGCTTGCTGTTCGCCTTCTCCACTGGGCACAGAATCGTCGAGGACCTCGACCACAGGATCATTTGAAACTTGCGATACAAGGTCTTTATCCCATTCATCCCTACTTTCCCCCCTCCTCTAGCCTCCCCTCTCTCCCTCCTCTTCTATCTCGCATCCCCTAGTCCTGTACTCGTCGTCGCAGACGTTGTTAGCTACTCGTTGTGGTTGCGTGTCTCATCGTCGACTTGGTCGGAGCGCGATGGATTTGGTCTCGTGAACGAAATCGTCGGATCCGGAGCCGGATTATTTTCGTTGATTTCGTCTCTCTGACAGATGACGACGACGACGACAAGCTCGCTGTCCACGGTGGTGCGTTGCATTATTTCTCTTAATTATCTCTCTTTCCTGACCTTGCACAAGCCTCGCTGACCTCGTAAACGAAAGCGGATTTGTTGGTAAGCCATTCGTGCTACGCTACGTTGGGCCCGAATCTTTTAAACCTGACATCTTTATTACAGGACGCTAGCTATGAAACGGCATATTTTCCCTTGTTTGTTGGGAGTATTCGGCGATGTGAGCGACTAGTTTCCTGTTCTGGTACGTTGCGCGTCTCTCTGTTGCATTTTTATTTTCTTACGCGCCGTACAACACTCTGCATCTGTTCCTCGTCGATGGTTTGGTAGCGTGTGGGGGCTCGTTTTTGATCGAGACGTTGTGGAGGTCACTTGTGGATGGGCAGAAGGGGAGCGATCGATTCGAGACGGACTTGCAAACGTACCTGTTGAGGTGAGCTTTTTAATTCTTCGAGACTTTTTTCATTCCCTTACGCGCCATACAGGACTCCGGCACTTGTTACTCGTCGAGGGTTTGGCGGTGCGCGGGGGTATCAGTTTGGATCAGGACGTTGAAGTTTATCACGCGTAGAAGGGAAGGAGGTGATTGGGAACGGACTTGCAAACGCATGCACCGAGGTGAGCTTTTGAAGCCTTGGAATTTCATTTTTGATCTAACAAGACATCAACACAGGCCGTCTCTTCATCGCGAATTGTCGGCAATGACCGATCCTCGCTCTTTTCCCCCAACGCCGGCATCGATGACGACTTTTTGCCGCCGTACTTTACCTCGGGATTCACAGTTGATGACCAGTAAGTTGCACGAGGATAGTTTAAGCTTTGCTTGTTTACCTTCCGTTTCTCTAGGGTAACATAATGAATTCTAAGAGATGGGCACCTCGTTTTAGACCCCCCAGGCTTACTCTTGGCGCAGTATCAGTCACCTAATGGTATGTCAGACCTGTCAACATGAAACCGTAGCCCGTGCATGCCGAATCATGGAAGTTTCTCGCGAGGACACATTCGAAGTCTGTTGGATTTTGCCTGTTAGTGTCAATCCAGACGAGCCGAGCAGGACAAAAAGAGAAGAAACGACTTTGCCTTACTATTTTGATCATGCGGAAGAATCTCTTGGTCCCTGCACAACTCCAACGAGTCCAAAATTTCGTAAATCGACCTGGAGGAGGATGTAGCCCTTCTAGCAAGCGGGGAATTGTAGCAATCTTCGTCTGCTAAATTGCATTGAGCTTTGAAATAGGGATGACAGTTAAAGAGTTGCTACCATAGAATGCGGGATGAGCTGGCGACAAGTCAGTGAGAGATCGTAGTTCGAAGATTTTGAGATCAATCTCGTCCTCCGAGTGGCTCTTGATTTTTGTCTTGCGCCATAAAGGTTCCACGTTAAATTGTCTAACTCATGCGGATGTGATGAAATTCGGTCATCTCCTTTTGCAGTGTGCAACCTTTATCTTGCAGGTAATATTTCCGGATCCATATTTTGTGGTACTTGATTTTGAAGGGCGCAGGTATGGCTTGACAGAGAATATTCATTGATCAGATATGTATTAAACTCGGTAAATGATTGACATTAAGACTGTCATTGCCAGTCACCTCTCGTAAATACAGCATATTCTCTCGGCTAGATGACACGCACATGGAGGAGCGAACCGCGTGCGAATGCAGTGGAACCTGAATAAAAGCAGGGTGAGTTGCGGTTCCTTCGCCGAGTACGTCTTTGATACCCATACCTTTCTTTACCCATTCCCCATCTCCCACCTCTTATCCCTCAGCCTCGTACGTTCCAGGATAGTGTTTGTGCATGTTCTATGCGTTGCAGTGTACCATATCGGCGCGTCTTGAAGATGGGTGTGGATGATCGGGATAGCCCGGAGCCACGGCCCGTGTTTGGCTTGCTGGCGACGAGTCAAACACGATCCTCTTCTTCTCCCACCGTCATCTTCCTTTTTTCTATCCCCCTCTTTTTGTTCTGTCGCTGCTCCACAAGGCCTCTACGATAATTCCAGCAATCCTTGGGTGATGTAAAACCCTATTGTGAGCAAAAATCGACGTTCATTTTATGTGGAATTTAACTCTTGATTTAGCTGAATATTTCAACTACTTGAATGTCCAAAATGAAGACCAAAATTTCAGATAATTTTGCCCCGCGGCGAGCGAACGCACGCTGAAGAAGAGGACTCAAGCCTTTGTATGGCGTGGCGTGAGGGAGGGTATCGAAGATGCCTCTCAAAAATGTAAAGTGTCCTTACGTGCCGCGTGTTCTTTTTAGTCACAAGTCACCTCTACAGTATATGCTCCGCTACCACCCACTCTCGACGCGTCCCGGACGCTACGCACTGAAGGTCCGCCAATAGCATCGACTGCGAACAAGACGAAGACCCAGTTTTGACCTGAGGCGACGTATCGCTTTCCGACGAGCTGAACATCGTGTTACTGGATGGAAGGACGGTTTGGAGACGGTAGTGCGAGGGTGAATGCAGACAGGTACGTATCCGTTATTTGACATCCATTCAGGAGTACTTACACGCTCTCCCCAAAGCCCGATCTTGATGGATCTCCTCCAAGCACCTGCAGACGGCGCGCGCGCGCGCCTCCTCATCCTCTGGAACCATCGGCATCGTTGACACCGCGTAAGAGGTTCCCCAAACTCGAATTTTGCGCCAAGACGACGTATCTTCTTCCGACGAGCAAGCACGAGTTCCTCGTCCTCACCGCATCCCAGACTCCAAGTTGAAAACTCGAACTTGGCGCCAAGACGACGTAGCTTCGTCCCGCGAGCAAGCACAGGTCGGTGGTCGGGGACGGTCGAGGTAGAGGGGAGGACGAGAGATGTGGCTTGGAGATGTACCCCGGGGATAGTATGTACCTTCCGTTGACTCCAACCCGCGCGCACTCAGACATCCACAGCCCGATCTCCACCCCCAATCACACCTCAAAGCACAACCAGCACATGACGGCGCGCCTGGTCCTTGACTTGGTGATACTGTGAAGACCAGACTTTACCTCGAGACGACGTATCGTCGTCCGGCGAGCAAGCACTGGACGATGGTCGCTGGTCGGCCAAGATGGCGGGAATGTGGGCTGGGGATTGTGAGTACCTCTTCTTGACTCCAACTCGCGTGCACTCACCCATCCGTAGCCTGATCTCTGTTTCTGCCTTCCTCCCATGGTGCTCCCGGCCATCGAGTCGTCGAGGACCTGACTTTGCATGGAGACGACGTATCGTCGTCCGGACGGCCAAGATGGAACGAATACGAGAGAGATGGCGGGGATTGTAAGTACCTCCCGTTGAATCAAATCCGCGAGCACTCACACATCCGTAGCGTGATCTCTGCCTCCATCAAACCACGACCAACACGCGATGGTGCGATGGTACTCCCGGCTCTCCGATCGTCGACACCTCGAGGACTTGGCTTTGGATCGGAACGACGTATTGTCGTCCGGCGAGCGAGCCCATGACGGCCTGAAGACGAAATGGTAGGCGGGACCGAAGACAGAGGGGAAATAGTGTCACGCTGAGCATGAGTTCGAACATGAAAATGAGATCGACTTGGAACGACTCTAGGAGATGTTTAGGACCTTGAACGGCGCGTCTTTGGCTAATGAGACCCTCGGACCGAGAAACCAAGAAATCAGCTTTGTTGTGTCGAAAGTGAGGACTCTAGGTACATTTCGTATATACATTGGGGGGCTGTCACGTAGCTCTGTGTCTGGATATTTTATGTCTTTCGCGTACAATGAAATTCCTACGTTCGTTCATGCAAACGCCAACGGAACGCGTACATCTGGATGACGAAGTGCATAGCGACCTCGAGGGGATGCTTAACGACAATCGAGCCTGGAGTACCGATGGCTCCGACGACACGATACGGGGCGGTGTTAGCCGTGAGGCTTGGACGCTGGACAAACTTCGTCAATGTACCCAGCGGCGCCCAGTGCATGACGCCCCAGAGACGGCCCCTGTTGCTGAACACGGCAGCGACATTCTTTTCAGCTCCGAGGACGTACATGTCGCTACGAACGGGTTAGCGAAGTATCGAGACCCGGATGTGTCACTCAACTATACAACCAGGTCGACCTCAGAATCAGCGGCACTGTAAAGACGGAGGGCCTTCCGAATACTGGGAAGGACGTCCGCGAGTCCTCTCTCGAAACGGGCGCGCTCGTCGACGGTATTGAGGTTGAAGAACGCCGTGGTGTCGTCTGTACTGTAGATATTGAATATCATCTAGGCAATTAAGACGAGTTGGTGCTCATATAATTGCAGATTCCACTCATCAGACTCACTGTAGTCTCACAGCTGATGAATGAAAGCAAAGATGATTGGCTTGAGAGGGCTGGCAGTGATGATGACTGAAGAAGAGGGTCATCAGCCAATAGATACTGCTCAAAGAACTCAGGGATACATACACCAGTAAGATAACTGATTACTATATGATGGGTGGATTCAGTTATGAGGGTGTTGTGGGGTTTACTGAGTAGGAGTGTACTGAGTAGGCTGATGTGGCAGAGGATGACAGGCAATGGTGAAGAGAGAGTAAAAATTTTCCCAAGCCATGCCTTTTGACCATCGCAAGCGCAAACACCACATCAAAAAGGGCAATGATCATGCCAACTCGCTCAACTGCGACTCTGGTACACTGGGATGAGTTCTCTCGCGTTCATTTGTTGTCTTCAATCGGTGTACATATTCTTCATCAATGTATAGCATAGCAGAACACTCGTTTACTGCCATAAAATCGACGCGTTGTATCTGAGAGCAAAGCAGACAACCGGTCAGTATACAGCCAGGTGAAACGCAAGCATCCATACCATAATACCATAATCCGACGGCGCACGTTAGTGTCGAGAAGTCCTCTCCGTTGTTGTTGTGACACCAGACGTTGCGTTAGAGCTATCGGTGGCTTCGCACCTACCAGTCAATAACAATACGCTCGTCCCGCCGTCAGTTTAGGCGTCTTCCACTTGCACGGCACGCACCGGTCCGTCATTCCGCCTCGGACGTCGCGGTCCGCAAATGGAGAGCACCGGCACTTCGGCAAGTTGGACTTCCGCCGGCTTGTTCCTATCTTTGCTCGGTGTTTCCGGCGTAGGGGGGCACGGCATTTCGGCGTGTTGACAATCCGCCGGTATTTGCCGCTGGATTCGATGGTCAGACGGTACAGAAATAAATTAATATTCCTTCGTGTGTACTCACAGCCAGGGCTATGAGCCGAATCTCACACCAGACCTTGAGGCAATTCAGACCAGTAGGAACAGGGAAGTTTTGTCCAATATAGGTGTTGAAACATGCAGATAGGGGTACACAGGTGACCACTAGAAATCCACGTCGATTTCACTGCAAAGAGGTATTAGATCATGTCGAACGTAGAGTAAAAATACACGCGTACCCCTAACCCTCGTCACCACAGACACTTCTTCCTACTAAATATTGCTGTTGTTAGGCATGAGGTTGGCGCGTATGTATGGAAATCACCCACAGAAAATGAACAAGATCCGAATATGTGCCGAACGACACTGTTATTAGTGGCAATCCGACCGGATCGTTGAGGATATCTCTATTCGGCGGGAGAGCACGATAGAGGAGACGGATGTCAATCGTCCTCGTCTCAGAAATTTTTCGAAGAGCGGCCCGCACCAACGTCCAACTTTGGTGGAAGAAATAGCCGCTGCCGACGCTGATTTGACGAAGAGGAGCGTGAGTGGGAATAGTTTCCAACATCCGAACCAGTTCAAGCGGATAATCCTGGTAGGTCCGGTATGCAAAGCATTCAAGACGAACCAAGCCCGACAAGTCTATATATGTGGGCGGAAAGGCTGCTATAAAAACATTAGTCCAATGAAGCTCGGCGAGAAGACAGTACACACCGTCGGCGTTTAAGAACAAATGAGTCACAGCCCCGCCCAAACTTGGTCCGATGATGCGAACCCCCAAATTTACCAGCCTAGGCGGTTGTCTTCGAGCGGGACCGCCAGGGATAATGTCCAACACCACTCTCTCGAACAGTAACATTCGCGCCGGCAGACAAGCCCGTAACCGAGCCATATCCTCCATTGTTATACGCGCCACCGTCAGGCTTCCCACCAAACGAGGGGGGCCGTACCACACTGGACCGTGCACAGACAACACCGGGAACCTGGGGCGTACGATCGTGATTCCTGTCACGGTCGAGTACTTGAAGAGGCATTCAGCTCCTGGCCTACACCAGTAACAGTCACGGAGTTTGATTTCCACAGCGTCTCTGAACCAGACCGGACGCTGTAGGACGCTGAGGTTGATGTTCTCACCCAGAAAAAGGTTCAAACTCGGGCATGCCATGACCACGTCGTTGAGGAGAAAAGATGACATCGTCATGTAATCACCATCCACGCGCATGGTGCGAATGCAACCACTGACAATGCTATGCCTTTCCAAATAATGCGACCAGTATACGCAATCCCATCTATCGTTCAAGTCGATATAGCGCAATAACCTCCTGATACCGGCATCGTACCATATCCAGCATACCGTCAAGTAAGAGTAAATGTCGCGATCGGTGACACTCGAGATACGCATGATGCGGGTAATAACATCAAACGGAAGTTGGGGAGACGAGGGAGAGGGAGAGGGAGAGGACATTTTTTTCTCGAGAGGGACGCGATGGACGTCAAGCAGGAGGAGATCGACGTTCGTCATTTCCTCGGGAACGCCCGTCTTTCTTTGTTGCCTAATGGCTTGAACCACTGCGCTCGCCTAGACGCGCACGTTTTCTCCGATCTGTTCGGCCTCTATCTGGAAAAGGCATCCGTAACAACGCTCTGTCCTTGATAAATGATGACTTACCCCGTTTCGTTTCTTTATTTCCATTTCCCTTTGCCACTACTTTGATTACGACATTACGTGATTTTTGAATATCGTCTTGGTAGATTTCACATCTTGACTCGCGGTCACATGTATTACACATCCATTCCTGACAGTGACATCAGCTTTCTGTCCCTCCCTCAAAAAAAAAACAAAAAAAAAAACAAACCTGATTCAGTGCCAATCCCACTTCATTTGTCAAGATATTGCTGCATCAAATTGCCTGCACAGAACCTCCTAAGTGGGGTGAATATTTATTTATCCTTATCGGTGAAATGCGTTGAGGGTCGTAGGCGAAAGAAATAACGCGACCACAAGCTCCAGCATCCCCCGAAATGAGTGCGGTCGGGAATTTGACCCCGCCTCAACTTTGGAACCCGAATTAATGTCCAATACCTAGACGGCAGGGATATCAGCCTAAGTTAAAACTTGAAAGTCGATCGCACACACACGTTTCCCGAAACCTCTTTTTCGCGATCATGCAACCATCATCGACCGTCCGTGCTAGCGCCCGCCCACGAACTCCACGAGAGCTTCTTTCCGCTGTCACACCATCGTTGGCTCACCTCGCTGCCACCAGTCCGCCGGCTGAGCCGGCCGCATCCAACGCGGTCCCCGCGTCTCCGCTCTTCGCGTCCTCTGGTCTTCCGCCCTCGACTCCACAGCTACCTTATCCCTTGGTCGCTTCTTCGACAGCGTCAGCCGTGGCGGCACGGTTGGGGGAGACGACCGCCTTACAGAGCAATCCAGCGGCTTTGGTGGCTCAGATGGTCACCACCCAGTCACGACCTCAACCTCCCGTCCCCTCCTTCTTCCCTGCCTCCTCCGTGACGGCCGAACGGACGGAGACCAGTCTCATTCAAGCTGGTCTGAATCCTCCACCTCCGTTCCCTCTCTATTCGGGACCGTCCACCCCGGAGGTTCGCACTCACGCGAACAGCACATCTGCGCGTCGCGCGCAACATCTCCGATCCCGCCACGCTGCGTTCGCAGACAACCTCGCCGTCGGACGCAACAGTAGATCAGGTCCATCGATAAGTCGGCTCAAGCTCCTGCTCTTTCCTATCGCGTGTGCCAATAACGCGAGCCCAAGCCAACACGTATATCCGTCCATCCATCCTGACGACCCTCAGCCCTGGGATTTCCAGATCTGGCAGAAGGACATCGCTCCCATGGAACGCCAATTCGAGCGCATAGGTCTTGTCATCAACATCATCGTCCATGATGGTGTCCTCAGCTTCAGCGACTTCCATCGCGCGATCGCCGAACACCAGGCGCTTCCCGAGAGTCCCAAGATTCCTGACTTTAACACTGATCCCAACGCGAGCTACCAGGATTCTGGGTGGTGCCTGCAACAGATGAGGGCTCAAAAACACCGTACCACCCTCCGGTGTTGCGAGAAAGCTCACAAAACCGGCAACTACTGGAGCCTCCATACGCTCACCAGTTACGCGTCCATGGTGAAGGCACCAGTCGACGATGGCGTCCATAGCGATCCTGCATTGAAACACGTCTTCATTATCGGTGCGCCTCGCGATAACGTAGAAAAATTGCTTACACCTGACCGCCCTATGTAGCTCCGACACACGGTAATATTCTTCACAGCATTGAGAAATGCTATGCGGGAGACTTCGAAACTCCCATCCACCCGGCCAAAGCACGCCTCCCTCATCCCTGCTTTCCCGCGAGGGCAATGTTCGGCCTCGCTTTTCTCTCTCGTACGCTCCAACAATCCTACCAGGCGGAGGGGGAACGATGTCTTCGGCTCTGTCGCGGCGAAGACCCCAACCTCGCTCCGTCGATGAGTAGCCAGACCCGTAGCATCACATGTCCTCCAGACCCCACTACAAACCTTTCGACGGTTGCGCCGACGACGGCTTCTTCGTCTTCTTCCGCGGCCACATCGACATCGAGCGCGTCGAACCCATTGCCAGCCTCGACATCAACCGTTTCCTCTGGACACGGAGATACAAGGTCGACGCAGGTATGTTAGATGTTTCCATCTCCCTCCAATTTCTTCTCTAACATTCCTCCACTTCAGGCGGAGAACCACGACGAAGGTATGGCTGTTGATAATGACGACGACAAGGAAAACCAGCCGGTAATAGCCCAGCCGTCGGTAAGAACAACAGACGTCGAACTTCTTGCTCAGCCGTTCTGACCTCTAGTTCCTTCGACAGCGTCCACCGTTTGTCCCGACGCATGTTCCCCGTCCTCCTCCTCCCTTCAGTGCACCCCGATGGGACCACCCGGGTCAGGACTTGTTAGGCATTGTCAAGCATAGGGTGTCAGCCAGTCACAAGCTCCGCATCTTCGCCGAGGATGTCAAAGAGGCAGCTGATGTGTTCTGGCGCGTCCTTCTTCACATCGGGTCGATTATGCATAAGCTACCTCCAGGCGGGGTCATCGATCCCAGATATCATGGTGAGCCGGTCCTCCCGCCCCGAACGTCGGTCGCGAATTGGTGGCGGCCGGAGGCGTTCTTGGACGGAACTATCATCCAGAAAGGTAAAGGAGTCGGCAACAGTATCTATGCAGCTGTTCTGGCCGTCAACCTGATGAAGATCATCGACACGACCGACCCTAATTGCCAGTTCTGCAGACTACCCAATGACTCTCTCCTAGTCTCCCCGAGGTTCCCCATTCCGGACCTCACGTCCGACCAAGCAGCTTTCTGGTGGGCGGTCGGCTTCCTCCTCGCTCTCTTCTCGACTGCCACAGGACAAGCCTGCCTCCCGGTCCAAGGCGCGTTCATTCACGTGTTACTTCCGCGCACTCTTGGTCAGTGTCGATATCAGATAGACGAGTGGACCCCCTCTTTCATATACTCTGCCGATCCAGCAATGGGGGAGCTGATGCTGCCCTGGTTGGATCTTGGGAAAACGCAAGCCGTGACTGCAGACCCTGATGGAAAAGATCGTTTGAAGGAGCCTGTACCACAATTTCTCATGAACTATTGCAGCGACATACTCAGCGTGAGTGGAAATCCCCTCGAGTCCCTCTCCACATTTTCTAACCTCTTCCTCCTGGGACTAGCCGCACGCAGTGGGATTTGGACCGCGTCAGGAGGCTGTCCACGAGAACCAGAATCGCACCATCTGCGCCCATCTCATGCTCGGCAGTGCAGTCTTTGATGCTCTTGCAGCCTACCAGGCTCTCCATGGAGGATTCCACCAACCGTTCGGTCTTGAGTTTGGTTCGTCGGCACGGGGGCCGACACTGGTACGTCTGCGTCTGTTCCCGCAAGGTCAGCCTGGAGACTGATCACTTTTTACGCTTGAACAGCCGTCCATGATAAAGGATGCCTGCGAACGCAAAAACAAAACTGCGTTGGAATTCATCTATTGGTGGTTCGACAACAGGCTAGAGCGTGTTGAGCAGCTTATCCCGCATCTAGAGTATGACATTGGGCCGATCGTGAATACCCCTCAGAATAATCTTCATTTCTCCGGCGGTGGCGCTGAAACCCTGGCCCACGTCGTGGCTCGCGCCTTCCAAAAGGCCCTCGAAGCGTATCTGAGAGTTGACATCGAGGAGCGCGGAAAGCA